>JAVBHU010000125.1:0-38638 GCA_034768395.1 Linum lewisii | reverse complement strand
CATTGGAAAGACTATACATGATAACAATGCAAAGACCCTTAAACTTAATTGTGCAATTAACCGTTCCTTGTAGGGTTTGGATTTCTGCTACTTCGCCTCGCACGTGGGCACGTCTCCTAGTAACTGCAGTGAGGCTTAATATCTTCAACCCAGTCCATCTCATTGCGTATGCGAGAATGTCGTGGTCGCCCCATCTCCCTAACCCTTCCTGGGTCATGCATCACCTTAGGCCCCTCCATGTGGCTCCAGTCCTCTTTCGAGCCGATAGGGAGGAAACTCCTTCCGTATATCTGTCTTACTGTTTCCAACCTGTAATGAGCGTTGGCGTAGTATAAGGATTTTGATTCGCGGCGTTACATGCGGCCACGGCATGTGAACAAGGCATCTTTACCTGTTGGAACTTGCCGCACGAGCAATGATTGTCCCCCTCCTCGTAGTCCAAGCGAACTTCTTGCCTATTGTTTCCTTTCCCGTTGCTTCGATTTATCGTCGTCTGTATTTCGAATATGCCAGCATCATAATCGAATTGCCTCACTGTGTGGGAAGTGGCCTTATTCACTCTTTTCTGCAGGCGAGAAAGACACTTCTTCGTCCATATTGCACCGGCCGCCTGTTCTTCTCGAACCCTCTTCCGTCGATCTTCGAAATACGTTTGCAGCCTGTAGAAAGTGGATTCCACCAAAGCTGCAACTGGGAGAGCCTGAATTGACTTGAATGTCACATTCACGCTCTCCGCCATGTTTGATGTCAATTGGTTCCATCGTGCCCCGTCGTGTTGAGCGTCTACGGCTCTTGACCAATACAATTGATCTTCAAGCGCCCACTTTTTATTCGCGGGGACGTCCCTTACGAATCTTGCTGGCCCCCTTATGAACTTTCTCAAGGACTGTCGTTTAGCTTCACGTAAGGGAGAATGGATTATAATGATGTACGCTGAACTTGTTAAGTAATTGGTGGAGTGTCATGATACTTACCTAAATTCATAAGGCGGCTTTTGAGTTTTGAGTTCTTGGCGCTTTTGTTGTAATTGCTTACATAGTGTCGGGCGCACCACCGCCAATGCCATCCAAATCTGATTTTCTACATTGCACTCACGATGCCCGCATGTCGGTCGGATATGACACATACTCCGTGTCTCTGTGTGACTAGCCGTTGTATGCAATCAAAGAACCATTCCCAAGTCTCCTAGCTCTCAACGTCCACAATTACGAAAGCCACAGTGAAGATGTTCTTATTACCATCGAATGAACTAGCCATGAGTAGTGTGTGCTTGTATTTTCCTGTCATGAAGGTACCATCGACGACGAGCACAGGAGGACAATGTGTGAAACCTTCGATGGACGGGGCGAAACTCCAAAATACACGGTCAAATTGGGTGACTATATCTCCAGCATCCGTTGTGATTGCTTTCGTGACGAATTCAACTTGCGTCCCATAGTTCCGATCTTGTATTGCCTTCATTAGGGTAGGTAACTCGTTGTATGATTCCTCCCAATTACCATATATCCGCTCCATGGCGCGTTGTTTGCCATTCCAAGCCTTCTTGTATGAAATTTGTCGTTTGTACATAGTATGTATCTCTGTCTGAAGAAGTTTGATCCGAACATGAGGGCGTGCTTGGACAAAGGGCGTGACTGCATCAGCTATGACATTGACGTCCAGCTGGCTCGGACTTATGTTGTTCTGGCTGCCCAAACACAGATGGGTGGAATTGAATTGTTTTACCGTCCACACTTCGCTCTCATCTGTAGTGAGCCTTATCCTCCACGGGCAACCATTGCTTTGGTATCCATGACATCGTTGCTCAAGCAACCATTTGCTAGACCGTGTCGTGCATAACATGCGGTTATTCCTAAGTCCATATTGCTTCATACTAGTTTGAGCTACAAGTTTGCTTTCAAATTGTTGCCCAACCGCAAACCCTGGCCCGTCAATGTGCCACCGTGGAACGTTATGAACGCCGTTCTCGTTGTTGCTTGTAGTCATCAGTTCACCGATATCTTTTGGTAAATTTGTGAAATGGCTCGGGTGGTGTAGTCTCTCGGTGGTTGAGCTTCAACGTCCGGCTCAGATACACCCCACCTGCTGTAGCACACCCCACCAGCTTGTCCGTGTACTATGTCGAGCCAAAACGCGAAATTCATTCTGTATGGTAAGAAGAAATTGAGAATGGAAGTAGGTTTCAAATTATGGAAGAGTGAGTATGGTAGTTGTGGACTCATGTCTCTATATAATGTCATAAAGACAGTACATCAATGTGTAGTCAATTCTCGGCGTCATTATGAAGAGCTGCAGCTTTTTTCATGTGTGAACTCGATTATATGTTCCAGACCTTACATTATTGTGTGGTCAATTATTGGTTGTCTTTATGAAGAGCTGCAGCTTTTTTCACGTGTGATCAATTATATGTTGCAGCTTTTTTGAAGTGTGTGATCAATTATATGTTGCAAAAATCAATTTATGTGGTGTTGTGAACTCATAAGATAACATATCATGTCAGTCACAACTAAATGACGGTATCCACCAAATCTAGCAACCACATCACTACGATGGCATCCACGTTGTGTCACCTCTAGGTTACTAATGACCTCATCTATCGGCTGATCATAAACAGGGACATGTTGATCCATCCCAAACTGACGCAACACTCTATCAGGTCTATGCCACATAGCGCTGAAGAAGCAGATGAGAGGTGCGACGACGCGATAACTGGGGAAAGTCCCTGGACTGTAATGCTCACGGTCCGTCAAGTATGGACACCACTATATAAAACAAATTTTACAATTAGACAACTACGAACCCTAAACTATAAGGGAAAATGACATTGACTTTGTAAGAATACAATACCACAAATGAGTCCCATCGTCAAATAGCTGGCGGTACCCCCCTACAAGGATGTATCTGGTCTTCGCGTGATACCAGTCTTTCCAGCTACAAAAATGCGGAATGAACTACGTCATTCATAGCACTTGATCAGATGGAATGAAAAATGAACATGAATGAAAAGTCGGAGCCCTAACCTAGTCATACGTGGAATGGGGGAGTGCGTCGGTGCAATCTGTCGACTCTTGTGGACTCGACGCTCAATGGATGTAAATCTCTCAAGTGCCCACGCTTGGACCAATGCCATCCATCCTCCAATGTCACCTACGTGGTCGCGAGTAGGGCTGCTCTCTATGCAAAACCCACACCGGCCAAGCTCCCTATATAGCCATGAAAGTGCGGCAGCCCCCCAAAGCTTACTCGCCTATCAGCAAAGATGCAGTTGCCAAAGAAGTCCAGAATGTAAGCGCGATAGTGCTGCTCGATAGTCTCAGGATCGGCGTCTCCCCTAATGGTGCCAAAGTGGTTACGCAACCACGTCATCTTCACTCTGCCAGCAGAAAGGTCAGCAGTAGATGGTTTCTTCCCAAGAAGCTCCAGCACGTAATTCTGCAGATCAGAATCCACAGTCAGAAGGCGCCTCTGCGACTCCACTAGCTCACCATCGACGCTTAGACCGGTGAGAAAGTGCACGTCCTCGAGTGCTGTGGTTGCCTCACCGTGGTACAAGTGAAAAGTACTGGTCTCGGGACGCCATCTCTCGACCAAAGCGGTGATCAGTTCAGGATCAGGGGTAAAATCCAGGCAGTCACGCAACTTATCTAGACCAATGGGGGCAAGGTATGGCTCGAACCTAGGATCGTATTGTACGATCTTCTTAGAGTAACGACAATTCAACGTCATATGTGGGTCCTAATAGTTGAGGGAAGAAGATGTAACAAAATTAATTACTAGTACTTAATTTTTGAGTCAACCCTAAACATTCAAATAAGTCCTATAATTAACATTAAAATATGAATATTATTAAAATAAATATAACATTCAAATATAAATACCATGTAAATATAAATAATATGTAAATATAAATAACATTAAATTATAAATAACATTTCAAATGTACTAACCTGAGCTTCAAAAATTCCCGACGCTCGATGTCGGTCAGCATCACCCCATAAAATCGAAGGGTCCTCGGGACTACCACTTCATATCCCAACCGGCACCTCTCCAAACATGTAATCCATCTACAATTTAATATCCACAAGCAAAGTTAAGTACATATAAAATCGTAAAACACAATTCATTTGGATATAATTGACAGCATGATACCTTTTGAGGGAGGGTTTATGCCTTCTTCAAACGAAATTTCCTCGACGGACAATTGCTACGAACCTACAAAAAAAAGACGTCATTAGCGTACAATAATCATAACTAGAAACTTATGACGAACACAAACTAACAAAAATACCTTTGAGAGAATTGCAATTGAGAGAGTATGAGAGGAGGTGTGAAACCCGGTTTCCAGCCAGCGATGCGCCAGCCAGCCAACGCAGCGTTGGCTGGAAACCGGGTTATCATTTTTCACAGCTTGTATACTCCCCCTACCCCCATACCATCTTCACACCTCCTCTCATACTCTGGAAACTGGGTTACCGTTAAGTAACGGCTATAATCTAACGGATCTTTTCCAGGTGGTGCAGCGCTTCTACGATAACATTTTCTGAAGGCAGCCAGCGATGCGCTGGCTGGGTGGCGCATCGCTGGGTGCCAGTCAAATTGTACTATTTCTGGACTTATTTACGCATTTGGCTACTGACGGTACATATTTTTTAAAATTGTGCTAGAAAATTCCAATTCCCTAGCAAATATGAGCTCTTACTAAGTTTTAAAATGTATACAATTGAATTTTCTTCTTGTTCGTGTCATTGCACGGGATTTTGAATTCGATGTGGGTTATTCTCTCATTTACTCCAATACTATAAATATGGTAAAATATTTAGACAAACGAGTGTTATTTTAATTACAGTGTTAATTTCTTGAAAATTGTGACTTTAGTTTAAAATTCTAAAATTGAATTTAAAAATGAATTTTAATTAGACAAATTTATCTTTTAATTTCTATATATCTCTAGAAAATAACCACTCACAACCCGTTGAACTCTGAAGGTTTTTACTTCTTTCCTTTTTTTTAGGAAAAACGACTTCATTATTTAATTATCATGTGTCAAACGACGAACATCCAACAAAACGTCAGATAACCAGTTTGGAGGGTCATCACCCTCAACGGGCATAGAAATGAAACGAGAGTGGCTAGCCAAAGTATGGGCACCTCCGTTTTGATCCCTCCTAACAAACTGAACTACAAAGTTTGGGTTTCGAGAAATAATTGCGATGCAGCTATCAATGATCTCCCCCAACTCGGTGTTCGATCTCGTACCGGTTCGAATGACACCCGCAACAGCTTGGGCATCTGACTCCACTGTGCATGACATGTACCCTTTTTGTTCCACCCAGCTAAGCGCTTCAAGCAGCGCCTTAGCCTCTGCCTCGTCGCTCCTCCAGCTCCCATGCCAAGTCGTCATACGGTAGCACACGAGGCCTCCATCAGCCCCTCTCAAAACCATCCCAGCTCCTGCCTTCCCATCGTCAGTAAAAATTGCCTCGTCCGTATTACATTTGATGACACCCGGATCAGGAGGGTGCCACCTTCGTACACCTGTTCCTCACGACAATGACTGGCCGATGCACTCTCAATTGGGCTTGCGTCCAATCCCTAAGCTCCACCATCCCATCTCGAACGACCCAACTAGCTGCCAAGGGCTTATTGCTCTTTCCAAAGACTCCACAAGGTCATCATGACACCTTGCGTTGAGGCACCCGCACCACCTGACACCATTCCCATGAGCCAAGTGTTAAAAGAAAAGTCATCCCCGATGCCTTCACTCACTGTCCACCACAAACCTCCCACACACCAACATTCCTCCGCGTAAGAGCACTCTAGAAAGACATGTCTACAAGTTTCCAACTCACCCCCACAGCTTCCACAGTTTCCGAGCACCTGGATTCCACGACCCTGCAAAGTCGGCCGTGTTGGTACAACACCCCTGCCGAGCCTCCAAATAAAGTGCTTGACCTTGGGAGGGACTTCCGAGCTCTAGATTTTATTCCAATCCCCGGCTACATTAAGGTGTGTCCTTCTGTTCACTTTCTCCATCATAACTCGATAAGCGGATCTAACCGTGTACTTGCCATGCTTGCTATAGTGCCACACCATCATGTCTCGTTTATCAAAGCACGACAGAGACGTACTAAGGATAATAGCAGCGTCCCTGTCATTAAGGATCTTGCACATGTTCCTCATCCCATTCCGGTATTCCCGGAATCATAAGGTCTGCAACTCGAAGCTCTTCCAATCCCGCCTTCCTCGGGGTGGTTATCATAAAGTTATCTTAATCCCTCAGCCATGGATCCCCCAAAACGCTCACATCAGCACCATCTCCGATTCTCCATCTGATTCCATTCCTGACAACAACCTGAGAAGCCCAAACGCTTTTCCAAAAAAGGCTACAGTTCGAACTTTCTTTAGCCGATAAAAAATCCCCACGCGGGAAGTATTTAGCTTTGAAAACACGTGAAACTAAAGCGTTAGGTCAGAGAGAAACCTCCAACCTTGCTTCCCCAGCATTGCCAGATTGAAACTTTTCAGGTCTCGGAAACTCATACCTCCGTGCTCCTTCCTTGTGCACAATCTCTCCCACCTCATCCAAGCAACCCCTCCTCCGTTGCTTTTCATCCCCCACCAAAAGCTGTTCATCATATGTTCTATCTCCTCAAGCAGCGTTGATGAAAGCAGGAAAGCATTCATACTGTAAGTAGGAATCGCTTGTAGAACTGTTTTAATAAGTACCTCCTTCCCACCTTTTGACAAGAAGCGCCCTCTCCAACTCTGAATGCGCTTCCACACAAAGTCTCGAACAAATGCAAAAACCTACTTTTTCGTCTCCCCACCAGAGATGGTAGGCCTAGATACCTGCCAGTATCCAAATTTCCTGTGATGCCCATAATTGCGTGGATTCCGTCTTTCAACATTGCATGTGTATAGTTACTGAAGTACATGCCAGACTTAGCCAGGTTCACTGCTTGAACAAAAGCAGCTTCATATATCATGAGAATCTTTTTCAGTTCCCGCGGCTCCGTGATGCCGGCCCTACAAAAAAGGAAGCTATCGTCAGCAAAAAGTAAGTGAGAGACGCAAGGTGCGCCTCTCACCACACAAACACCATGGATCCGACCTTCAAGCTCCGCCCTCCTAAGCAGTACCGTTAGCCCTTCTGCACACAAGATAAACAGAAAGGGCGAGAGAGGGCAGCCTTGACGTAGACCTCTCTCCGGCTTAATAGGACTTACCCTCAACGTATTAACCCCCACCTCGTACTCCACTGACTTCACACACATCATCATCCACCCAACCCACCTCGGCCGAAATCCCATCTTCACAAGCACCTCCTCCAAGTATTCCCAATCAATGCGGTCAAAGGCCTTGGATATGTCAAGTTTCATGGCAACTTCACCGTGCTTCCCTCTCTGCAATCGCTTCAAGCGATGAAGCGTTTCAAATGCCACCATAATGTTATCAATAATTGACCTCTCTTTGACAAACGATGACTGCTCTACAGATACAAGCCTTGGCATCACTTCCCGTAAACGGTTCGCTAAAACCTTAGCTACAAGTCTGTAGAGCACGTTGCAAAGGGAGATCGGCCTCAACTCCTTCATATTCTTCGGATTGTCAATCTTCGGTAGAAGCACTATGTGCGTTAGGTTCATCTCTTCCGGCATCCTTCCTTCCTCCAACCAACCAGAACACCACCTAAAAATTTCATCTCCGATGCGAGGCCATGTCGCCTGATAAAATCTGGGATTAAACCCGTCCGGACTCGGAGCTTTGTTCGGGTCCATAGAGAACAGCACATCTCGGAATTCAGCTTCAGTAAATGTCCGACATAGTTGAACATTATCATCTTCGTTAAGCTTATGCTCTAGCGCGTTAAGTACCTCCCGTCGGTTGTCGTTATCACGGCGAAAGAGCTCTCGGAAGTATTTACACGCTATTTCTCCCATCCCTTCGTCCGAATCCTCCCATCTTCCATCTTCAGACTTCAGTTTCGCCAATTTTTTGAATTTCCTTTTGCCATTAGCAATAGCATGAAAGAACTTTGTATTTAGGTTACCGTCACGGTGCCAGTACTGCTTTGCTCGTTATCTCTATTGTAAATCTTATTGTTTAAGCAATTTGAGCAAGCAACTTCGGCATCTGTTATATTCCTCCACTCCTGCCGAGTTGGTATCGTCTCTCAGTCTCTTCATAGTCGCTTTGACGCTTCCTATTTCTGCCCGGTATTGGGTATCAATAGACCCTCCCCAAGCTCCCAGCTTCTCCGCACAAACCTTCAGCTTTCTGCCGGTTGGCTCGAACCCACTCCTCGGCCAAGCTTCTTCCAGTCTTCTCTGAAAATCGCTTTCCTTGCTCCACTTGTTCTCAAATCTGAAACGTCTAGCTTGCCGATTTTGACCCGCACCTAGAGTCTAAAGGAGAATCAATGAATGGTCCGAAACCGGCGCTACTAGATTAGTGAGTTTCGAATTCGGAAACATGGCCAGCCACTCATCAATCGCCAATGCTTGATCCAACCGCTCTTCAACATGATTCGGCCGCCCTCTTGATTTTTCCCACGTGAAGGGATAACCATGCAGCCTCATGTCGACCAAGCCGCAATCACCTACTGCCTCACGAAACCTGGCTATCAATGCAAGCGGGTGACGGTGTAACCCTCTCTTATCCTCCACATGCAGTAAGTCATTGAAGTCTCCAATACACACCCACGAGTCATCCACCTTCAAACTTCGAAGCATATCCCATGAGGCTCGACGTCGGTGCCTTTCTGGGTAACGGTAGAAGCCGGTTAATCTAAAGCTTCATCCATCATCTTCCTCCGCCTTAAAATTAATAAAATTCTATGAATAGTTGACAAGTGTAAACTGGTCAGCCTTCCGCCATAGCACTCCCAAACCTCCACTGTGGCCATCCGCGTCCACCGCAAAACAACCTTCAAACTGAACCTTCTTGCTAATCTCCTCATATCTTTGACGTAAACATAATGTCTCTGATGACGTTAGATTTAACACGTTTTTCTCACCATATTTGAGCGAAATTCCCCTCTTTGTACACCTATTTGTGATAGGTTTTAGGAACTTTCGTGAAAATTGCTGTTATTGTCATCTGGCCCTCTTTTGGGCAATTTGATGTTGTTCCAAGTTGTTTTTGTGAGGTTACCACATTGTGGAGGACCTTTATACGAGCTCAACGCTTCAAACGGAGACCAATTCGGAGTTCAGATGAAGCGGGAATCATCAAAACAAGCATGGAGTTGAAATTTTTCTTCCCAGCTCCAAAAGTGCGTCGTTTGGACGAAAAAGTGCGCCGGAACACTTTTTGGGTGCCTCCAGGAGCACTTTTTCGTCGACGTTCTGGAAATTTTTTTGGCCTTTCAAAAGTGCGCCTTTTACAAGAAAAAGTGCGCCAGCGCACTTTTTAAGTGCCGTCGGGCGCACTTTTTGGCAAAAATCAGGATTGAAGAGGAAAAGTAGGGGTTTTAAGCCTGAGAAACAGACAGAACAACTCTTCATTCTTCTTTCTTTCCCGATGAACCAGACACTCTCGGAGGGAGAACTCAGAGCTTTGAAGTGACGATTGAGCGAGAGGAAGCGATGATTAACTCAGGAGATTTTAGGACTCATCAAGATTAGGTTTTCTCGGAGTAAGATGTTTTCTTCTCCGGTCTTCTTCTTTGTTGTTTCTGTGATTTCCTCTATAGTAATGTCGAGCTAAACTCTTAGGGTTGTTTAGATTAGATGAAGCGTTAGCTAGGATTTTGTATGGATGATTTCGGGTTTCTAACCTGTTTATGTTAATCGATGTTTATTCAGACTTAGATGCGATTTCTCCTAAACCCTAATTTAAACATTTGGTCCTGACAACTTGATCAATTGTTAGTTTCTAAGTTTATCTTTGATTTCGCGGTTCTGACCATGGACGTGAATCATTCTAGAGTTTAGGAGTTCATTAGAATTAGTCGGTGTCTTGACCATAGGGCCGGTAAAACTAGTCTCTTTGCATATCTTTGTGGCATTTCATCGTTCTTGATTCGTTCTTGATTTCTTGCATGTTAGCTTGACCATAGGAGCTTGTAGGTTTGATAGAATAGAATCTCTACGGCCTGACCATGGAGTAGAGATTACACAAGGAAATGTTGAGTTATCTAGTCTGTTGAACTGAAATTGCATAACTTCATCCATCTTAACCGAACTAGCGTGGATTCGAGTCTGAACAAACCGCCTTAGTCTAAATTCAAAACCTCAATCTGCCTTACTTGTTTACTTGTTTTAATTGCTTTCTTAGATAATCATTTCATTCACAACCAATTTCAAACCCAAAACGAAACCTCGAATAGCTTTACACACTTTTTTGAGTAATAGAGAAAGGAAGACCCTTGAGAAAAATGATCTCTTTGGAGCAATCCATAGAGTAAAACTAGTGCGCGTTAATTTTCGCACCAGTCTCAATTAAAATAACAACATCCAGCCGATGAGTTTTGATTAACTCACTCACCACCTGAACCATCTGAGGCCGGACGAGCCCCCGACAGTTCCAACAAAGGATTATCATTGCGATGGGCAGAACCCGACTCCCGGGCCTGCCTTCATCACGTTTTTTGGATCGTGATTTCCATTTGTTGATGCCCTCTCACTTCTACTCCAGCTCCTATCTCTGCCTCCTTACTTCCTCTCTTTCTCTTTCTATCTTCCACAAACTTGATTCCATCCATGTTCTCCACGTCCTCGCCCCCTATTCACCACTCCAGACTGCCAGATCGGCTGGCTTGGGCTCATGCCCAGGTTACCACTTAAAGCCATCACGTTCGCCGGTAGGGCTAATTTCGTAGGCATGGTATTTGTATAAATTCCACCCAGCGGAGTTCTAGACTCTGGTACCTCACTCTCACTTGCTGCTTTGTTGACCAGCCACTGTTCTCCTCCAAGAGTGGTGGTCTTCTTAAGGTCGGCCCATAACGTGGCGTCCCATCCATGCACAATCTCATGCTCCGGCACATTGTAGCATACCTCACAGTGCCTTTCGATGTGCCCTAGACGACCACACACATAACAAAACGTAGGCAGCCTCTCATAGCGAAACTTACCTGTCAACCACTCTCCACCCGGCTTCCTAACTTTCCTCTCAATTTTCAGCGGTTTAGTAACGTCGAGCCGCACACGAACTCGCATATACGGAGTATCGAAAGAGTACTTCAGCCGCTCGTCAAACTTAAAAAACTCACCCACGAAGTCACCAAGGATCTTGCCGACTCTTTCCGTGCAGAACATTGGAGTCAATTTGTGGATTTGAACCCAAAATTCTGCTCGATTCAACGGCACCGTGGACGGAGTATCCCCTGGTACCATCTCATGCAGCACAAATAACGCCTCGTCGAAGTTCCATGGTCCTGTGTTTAGAACCCAACGTAGGTCGCTCTCATGATAAAAACGCAACAAAATGAGCTTATTCCCTATGTCCTCAACTGTCATCCCCCTCCCGAGTCTCCAGATCGTGGCCATCCTATTTTTCATGACGTTGAAGTTGTAGGATTTGGACGTCATGAAAACCCCCACCGCACACAGCGCATACTCGTATTCGACTTCCACCTCTTCTAATCCTTCGATCTCTTCTCCCCCATTATCAAACTCGTCAACAATCGCCAAGCGTCGAAGCTCTTGCTCCATCGTAGGACAAAATCACACAGAACGAGGAAAACTCTCTCTCACAAAGATCAGATAAGAAGAAAAAATGGCACAGAAACAAGCTGCCGCCACACAAAAACCCTAACGCGAGGGTAAAAACTCTCATAGACAAGAGAAACTCTCAACGAGGAGAGAGAAAAATATAGATTCGTAAGATTTTATAAACTAATTTTAAAATTACTTCTTTCCTCTTAAACATCAAATTCACTCCCCTATTCATATGGAGAGGATTCATAGATTAGTTTAGCTCCACATCCTATTTATTACTAGATGTCTATTTTCATTCTTTTTTTTAACACATGTGGTGCACTAAGCAATACATTCACTCTTTATATAAAAACCACATAGCTCAAGCTAACCATATTACTTATTAGTCATCATGTTTTATACAATTCATGTCTATCCTTTAAATCATTTTATAAATATATTATTATTTGGACACGAAGCTTGTCTAGATAAACTTATTGTGTAGTTTGAGCAACTTTTATGATGACTGCATACTTTCTTTGTAAAAAATACTGAACTGATTGTAGCTAATTAATTAAAATAAAATAAGAATATAAAAGGTCATATGGGAATTACCACTAATATAGTTAGGGTTGCTATTAATTAATAGTCTCACAATGACACAATCTCCGCTGCACTTTCCTTCTTCTACTTTCTCTCTCTCCTTTCCTCTTTCTTCTTCTCTGATTGACCTGCTGCCTCCCTACCCACCGTAACCCCACCACCCCTCCCCTTCCCGTCGCAACCCAACCCCCACATCCTCTATTCTTCGTCGCCAGTCCGTCCCCGCCGTAGCCATCCCCTACGGCCTCCATCCGCCATTGCCGTAGCTATCCCTACGACCCATCCCCACGACTCCCTCCACAGCCGCACCTCTATAATCGCCACGACCCATCCCCACTGCCTCCAACCGGCGCCATCTCCCTACAGACCCAGGGCGCCACCGAGATACGTTCTGGCTGCCTCGCACCACGATCTACGTTTTGGTTTGTACAAGTGCATTGAGATATGATGCAGCGAGATCTGCGAATTGGATTCGACCTCCTCCGAGATTTGCTTCAACCGTCGTCACCGAGATATGTTCCGGCCGCCGCCATGTTGGTCAAAATTTTTTCCAACAGTTGTTGGTTGCTCTCACACCAAGATCTGGGTATGTACTGTTGACACTAGTGTGAATGTGCATTGGATTTGTCCGTACTAGTGGTTGTTCTTTCCAACACTAGTGCATGTTTCTTTGTTATTTTTTGGTTTATACATATGATTTTCGGTGGTTGGATATGTTTTCATATGCACTAGTGTGATCCTGGTCGAGAGGAGGAGATAGATTTACAGTTGAGTTTTGATTCTGAATTTGTTTTTTTTTTTTTTTATATGCACTAGTGCGGTTGTTGATGGAGCTCTGACTAGAAGGAGGATCGACTGTTGATGGAGTTCTGACGAGAATTATCGGCTGTGATCCTAGTCGGTGAAGTTTTAGCGAGATTACAATTGAGATGCTGAAGAGTAGTTAGCTGGCATATTTAATATTATTTTTATTTTGGTAGTTTAGTTTAGTTTAATTTTGAAATTTTAGTATTTAATATATTACTATCCCTAAATTATCCTTAATGTAATCTTAACCATTAGATAAGATAATAATCTAATGAACAAAATTGATTCAGTATATAATACTGCATTTAGTTGCAGTCATCATAAGCCGTGCGGTGTAGTTTGCTACAATAACCCTTTATATTTAAATATCATATAGCTCAATTATATATGCATGTCCCCCCAACGTTTATGCATTGATCATTTTAAGTATGAAAAAATAAACTTAGTATTTATTTTAATCTCATACACTTCACATGCATGTTCATGCATTTATATAGGTAATGTATGACTAAATAAATTAATACACTCACTACTACAATGATGGGTCAAACCTTACGGTTTGGAACATTTCAAACTATTTCACAGGAGGGAAAATTCGGCAATTTATAAAAAAATAACCCTAAATCCTAATTTCGCTGCCCCTGCCTTCCATTCCACAACCTCTGTCTTCTTAATCACCGTCATCGCCGCTATTCCGAGTTTCATTTCTACCATCGCCTCTCCCCCGTGGACTTCCGATCAAGCCGTCGGCCGCCGTCTCCCCTTCCTCTCCCTCTCCCATCGCCTCTCCCTCTTTCTCCCCCGTGGACTTCCGATCAAGCCGTCGGCCGCCGCCTTCCCTTCCTCTCCCTCTCCCGTCACCTCTTCCGTGGACTTCTGATGAAGTCGCCGACCACCGTCTCCCCTTCCTCTCCCTCTCCCGTCGTCTCTCTTTCTCCGTCCACCGCAACCTCGAGCTCACATCTTCAGACATCCGCGCCTCTGCCGTCCGAATCAGAGATACAGATTTGGAAGTCATCCCAAGCAGGATGGTATTGGATGTGGAAACTAGAAGATGCTTATTGCCGATCAGCTATCAACGCTCGGGAGGAAGGAGAATAGTCGGACTCTTGGCTGATTTTGGAGAGATGTTGGTGGTCGACAATGGCGGGTGGATTGGTGAGGAAGAAGAGTGACTGACTTGTCATCCAATTAAGTTGAAGGATTGGTTTTCACTTTAGTTAAGTTAAGTGATTGATTTATAGTTACACAAAATTGGATTATTGTTTAGTAATTATTAAAAGTCACAATCTCGCTTAGTACTGTAGTTTTACTGTTGTTGGCCGGCTTTTGATGGGGTTCCTAGTGGTGGCCGATATCTTCATGTTAGTCGCTTATTTAGTTATTTTGATGATAGTTTGTATTCGTGAGTTATTTAGTAAAAATTAGAATATTTGATTATAAGTTAACCGTTAACTCAATAAGTTAATTAGTTAACACGAGTTAGATAACTAGTTAACTAGCTAATTAACTTTATTAGATAACTAGTTAACTCGATCGAGTTAACTAGTTAATAACAAAATAACTAGCTAACTAAATTTGACAAATAACATGTTAACTAGTTAGCCTGTTAACAATAACATGTTAACTAGTTATCGGCTGATAACTAGCAGATAAATAGTTATCAATAAAACCCAGGTTAACTAGTTAACTATTTATCAATACAAAATCAGGTTAACTAGTTAACTAGGCGTCGCCAGAAAAGTCACCGGAGTTTGGCCGGTCGCAGGAAAATTCGACAGAGCCTCGTCGGAAAAGTCAACAACAACGGTGGTCGGTCGCCGGAAAAGTCACCGGCGAAGGTGGTCGGTCGCCGCCGGTCACGGGATAAAAAAATTAAATATTTAAATTAAATATGATATTAAAATATTTAAATATAATAATAAAATATTGAATTTAAATATAATAATTAATGTGTAAAGTCTTAAATACCCTAACAAATGTGGATCGTTAGATTGGTCAAATAGTCAAACTAGATCTAATGGTTGGACGCCGATCTCTGGGCGTACAATGATCATATTTATACTAAATAAATTAATACACTCCACTACAATGATCATATTTATACTAATGTAATTATCTCAAGACTCATAAAAATAACTTTAATGATAAAAATTTGGGATGCTACATAAAAATTATTGTATATTTTACAAATTTGAGAACTTATATGAAATACAATATTGTATGAACAATTAAACCGAAATTCAAAATACAATTATATGAAATATAACTTGAAATGTGAACATAAACAAACATCGATTTATCTTTAACCCATTTTAATTAGGCGATAAAATGAATTAAAATACGCAATATAGATATATTTTTAATAAAAAAAACTAATCACCCAGTTTTTGACTAATGTTTCACCACTAAGACGGTGCCACTTATTACATATTGTCGTTTGAAACAACCTTATGGGAAATTAACTTGGAATATGTCAGTCCAAATCATCTACCTTGACAGATAGCCATATCCAACGACCGAAGCGGCGTTGTGTAGATAAATGGTTGGGAATGCCGGATTGCACCCCCTACGTTTCCCTTATTTACAATTTAACTAAAATTCCAATAATGTTATTTTCTATAAAATGGACTATTACTTATGTAGAGTTGGCTCGCTTATTCAGATTTATATACGAGAAATTAATATAAGTAGTAAATATTTTATGATGGTGCACAAGATACAATTAGGAAAGTGGTAGTCAGGAACCCATAAGTAGAATAGAAGGAAAAATTAGTTGATTTAATGAAATTAGAGCTTTCCTTTTTAATGTGTTTTGGTTTATCAACTTCTAATCATATATACTAATGAGTTTAGGTTTATCAACGTCCAGGGTATTCTTTCACTGATATAGAATGAAATAATTTGATAAATTAAACATTACATTGCATGATCACAATCCAAACACTCCAATGAACAATCTAAGTCCTCAAAATGGATAAGTTCTATATCAAACGAGGGACTAATATACACAAATGCTCCAAATCTATGTTTGAATGAGTTCCTCGAAGAGGAGATGACAATGAATCTATGGTTAATATCCTTGATTGCAAATATCTCAATATAAAAAAGAAGAAGAAGACTGAGTTTAATATGTATCTTATATGTTGTGTTCTTAAGGTTCTAAAACAAACAGAAATGAAGATTCACCTCACATGACAAACTATGGAAATGACTTTGTATTGAGATTCAAGTTTTGGTGTGGGTATATTATATATATATGACCATAAAAGTTATAAGGGTTACCTCCATATTGATTATATGGACTACGCCACCATGAACTTTTTACTAGGGTTAAACCTCTAATATTTTCTTATCTTTCATGCCATTGTGCTATATTTATAAATCGAATAAGTAGGCATCCTTTTTTAATGAAATGAGTTTTTTATATTCGCCAAAATCAAGGAATAACAATACATCCACTTTACTAAAAACTACACTTAAGAAACTAATCACTGCTACCATACTACTCTCATGAGCGTGCCTAATGGCAAATAATTAAGGAGCTCTGTTTCTATGTCTTCTATAAGAACATTAACAAGTCTGTTACCTGCCACACTAAAAAATTCTAGCGCACCTCTCATTCCATAAGTTGCAAACCATGATTCGCCAAAGGAACATTTTTGCTTTCGTCGTAACAGTATTGGAGCTTTAGGCACTAACTCCAACAATCATGTCATCCATCATGGACCTTTGAAACTCATGAAATAAACTAGCCACAACATCGTTTGAATAAACACACGTTGTAAAAATATGCTCTCTGGTTTCCTCTTCATCCTGACACAACACACACTTCATGTCCGCATTGGGATCCTGTCTTTTGTAATAAGTCTTCCGTTACAATCAGCCAAGCCACTAAAGCCCTTCTGGGGATCGGATAACGTAACTTGATCAAGAATAATTATACCATCCATATTCCACATTCCTTGGCCAAATAGTATCCCAGATTTTCTCCAGATTATAAGCTCCAAGATAGATATCATCCCATAGGATATCCACCTCCCTATCTAACTTTATATGCGGTCGGATAAGATCTCTGAGTTTCAGGAGTCGTTTCCAATGGTAGGAGCCAATTGTAGAGGTTATCGACCAGAAATCACAATGTTTCACCTATAGTAATTGATCTGCGCCACCCACAAGGATCCAACCTTCATCAACAACTTTCGTACATGCCTTGCCACCTTCGCTATATTCCAAATCCAAAGATCCCGAAGACCAACACCACCATCTTTCTTAGGACGAGCCAAAGCTTTTCATGCAATCTTAGGCTTACCTCCATCCAATTTACCCCATAAAAACCTGCAACAAATACTTTTCACCTCTTTGATCAGACCAGAAGGTAACATAAAAGCGGCCATCCAGTATTGTAAAGTACCCTGAATTACAGAGTCAATAAGCTGCACTTTTCCTACATAATAGTTTCCTGGCTTTCCATTAGTTACCCTCTTTGTAATTTGATCCAAAAAGAATTTACAATAACTTCTTCGCAACTTTCTAGTAGTTAAAGGGATCCCCAGATACCTAAATGGAAGCTCACCCCTGTAAAATCCAGAAGCTAGAACAATATCATTGGCAATATCACGACTAACTTAGTCAAATAGATTTTACTTTTCTCAAGGTTGAACTTCAACACCAGAAAGTCTATGAAACTCATCAAGAATACCCCTTATCACCGCAACAGCTTGACCATTTGCTTTAGTAATTAAAACAAGCAAATCATCCACAAAGCTCAAATGTGTGAGTGAACCCCTTTACACTGAGGATCAAGCTGGTAATTCCCATTCATTATAGTTTTCTCAAACAAACCACTTAGAACTTCCATAGAAATTACAAAGAGGAGGGGAGATGGGGTCCCCTTGTCTGAATCCTCTAGGAGTTGGGAAGTAACCACTTACAGTTCCATTCACATTAACAAATAACATAGAGGAATCAAAACAAGCAGCTACCAAACCAAATGAAGACTTCAAGAATGTCCAACTCTCTCATAACAACAAGGATGAAAGGCCACTCAACTGAGTCAAAGGCCTTCATCAAGTCTATTTGAATAATACATCTAGGAGTAACACCTTTAATCTTGTACGTACTTTGCAATTCATGACGTAGAAGGATTTCATCCCCAATGTTTCTACCCTTTACCAAAGCAGTTTGATTCAAGCTAATAAAAAAAGGAAGCCTTGCTACCAATCTAGTAGACATAATCTTTGAAGCGATCTTATAAACAACATTGCAGCAAGATATGGGCCTAAAATGCCTCATATCTGTTGCATTCTTCTTCTTAGGGATGAGAGCTAAAGCAAACTTAAGAGGGGGTAAAAAGGTTGGAACAGAATGACCCAAGCGACGAAGTGGTTTAAGTGGGACGGGGTTAAAAATAGCATTTTATAGTAAATGGATTTATTTGTTAAGTTGGCAAAGAAGAGGGGGCAAAGTGCTATTTTCCCAAATTTTTTCTATTTTTTTCTAAAAAGACGCCCCAGGCACTGAATCCGCGTGGCACACATTTACGTTGAAAATGAGCACAATTATAAAATGCTTATCTAGTTCATCACCTGTATATCCAATAGTTCATCATAGACAAATAGAAAGGCGTCTTATCATAAACAGGCGATTCAATGAGATTTCAATAGGATTCTTTAAAGTAGCTTGATACGCCCATAAGGCGTCATTCAACTTACATGACTAGTCCATACGAAACCAGTCAGCTCACAGTTTGTCAGTTTTGCTGGACTGTTAGCTTGTGGATGATAAGCGGTGGACATTTGATATGTCACATCGAAGAGGCTGAAAACCTTATCAAACTATCCCTTGAAGTAGGTCGTCACCAGAAAAGCCATTAAAGTTTGGTAGGTCGTCAGAGCCTCACCAAAAAAGTCATCGGAGACGGTTGACCGGTCATTGAAAAGTCGTCGGAGACTGGCGGCCGATCGCCGGTGAGTCACCGGAAAAAGAAATAAATTTTTAAATTAAATTTAATATTGAATTGTATATTGAATGTCCTAAATATCTCTAACAACCCAGACCATTAAATTGGTCAAAGGATCAAAATGTCAAAAGGTGATATATTGATTGAGATGAAGGTTGGAACATTCCAACTTTGCCAAATGTTGGATCACATGCCTTTGCAATTAATATTTGTAAATTATAGAATTGTTTTCCTTCTTTTTACATTGGATTATATTTAATTTCATTAATTGACTTTCCTTTTATCTACTCCTACCAACTTTTTTTACATGGTCAAGGATTATCCAAAATCCAAAACTATTACCAAAGCATTAATGACAACACATTTTTTATTAAATATTTACCAAACAAATATTTTAAATAAGAATTGTTCATTATATTTCCAAAAGAAAAAGAAAATAATACAAATTCATTTGCTTGGCTTCATATTTCAAAAATACAATTTTTTTGTTCAAAAAAAAAATTACATTTTGAATATACTGTTTTCATTTAATTCATAGAAACGAATGTATGGTATCATAAAAAAAGTTTATATAAATTAAGTGGTTACTAATTCATGTGCTCGACATCAATGGTAGCATATGACTTGAGACTCGATTGATATTTTTCAATAATAACTCAATATGTGTGAGGACATCATAAACTTGAAAAACATTCAGCGTTTAAATAAATATTTTAAGTCGCGTATTGAATTTTTAAACAACGTTACATTTAGAAAACCTAGTGAGAAGCTCAGTCATATATTAGTTCACCTGAGAAACTAACACTAAATATAAATTTATATAAGCAACCAATCGTAGTCAAACTTTTACTTTACAGAAGATAATAATAACCCTAAACAAACAACTCTTTTTTATAAAACACAACCTTTTAAAAAAAAATTTTTTGCAAGCATATATATATATATCTTCACCATCTCTTCAACAAATTTTGGACACAAAACAAAAGCAGAAAAACACAGAGCCATTTTCATATTTCATCAAGCCAGGTGAGTCTTCTTTTCTTTGTGGTTTAACATGCTAATTGCACAACATATAAAGGATGCGTATTCTCAGTGTTGTGCTATTATGTAATTTTTTTTCAGTTCTACTACTATGTATTTTCTCATAGTAAACAAATATCATATAATAAATCATGTTTAATCAATGATGATTGTACAGATCTGAGTCTAAGAGGATAGATGAGGCCTGTTTCATCACTTACTGGAGGTGAGACCTTGTGATATATTGTATTTTTTATTTTTTTTCTTACCAAATTGCAAATTTTATGTCTATGAAATTATTATAATCCTATTTATTAGATCTATGTTTTCAGGTTGATTTTTTTTTTTTTTGGTTTTGTTTGATATCTTTTAATTGTGTTTGTTTTTTTTTTTTTTTTTTGACAAGAATTGTAGCGTTTATTCATCCACAAAGGGGAAGCACCTTACAAACATTACAAGTTACTGATATCTGAGAGCCAATTGTAAGGGAGATTATCTTGGTGAGCTAGGTTAGCGATCTTATCCGCTGTCAGGTTGAGTCTTCTCGGGATAAAGGATAGAGATATTCTGTCGTGGGCTAGTAGGATCGCCTTCATTTGAAGTAACCAAGCGTAGCATTGCCACGGCCAAGTCGACTCCGAGTTCGATAACGCTAATGTGAGGACCTGACAGTCTGACAGGATAGTCGAGTGATAGTGTGAGCTCTCCGCAAATCTAAAGGCCTCTAGAAGAGCCTTTGCTTCCGCTACCAAGGCGGATGAACAAGCAAGTCTTCCAGCTTTACCCCCAATTACCCGTCCATGGACGTTTTTTAACATAAACTCCATATCCGCCTGGAAGAACTCTCGTCAAAGGAGCCATCACAGAGAATCGTCTGAGATGGCCCTTCCGATGGCGGTGGATTCGGTAATGGGGTAGTCGTCGGTCTCTGTGCTGGGTTTTGAGATCCACTTCTGTCCGTCTGCTGTAGGGGTTTCCATTCGTCCGTCATCTTCTGGGATAGGTGGATAATCGAATCTACGTTCGGCATTGTCCCTTTAAAGACTTGTTCGTTGCGGGCCTTCAGATGTTCCACAGGAGGGCGATAAAACTGTGGGTTTGGGGTCTAAAATCTCCATTTGGGCCATCAGCCAACCATTCCACTAGGGTTCTTCCGGTGTGGGGTGCGTCAATGCCTGGAACGGCCTTAGTCCAAGCTCTTGCCGCAGTGGTACAGTGAAGAGGCAGTGTAAAACATCCTCCTCCTCTCTCTGGCAGTTTGGACAAATAGGGGATTGCGCACACTTCCTAATCCATAGATTCTTCTTAGTTGCCAAAGCATTTCTAGTGGCTCTCCACGCAAAGAAAAGGAACTTTGGGGGGATCGGGATCCTCCATAATCTTGTCCATAGAGAAGAGTCTAGATGGGTGAATTTATCAACCTCTTGGGTTATATTTCTGATCGAAGTACATGGCCTGATCTGACTGAATAATTTCCATTCTTTTCATGGTGCCAAACCCATTGGTCCTCCACCTCCTCCGGTCTTATGGGTATCTTCACTATCTCGGCAATTTCTGAGGGGGGGCATAGGTCTTCCAGTGCTTCTCTATCCCATTCTCTTCTCTCCCCGTTTATCCATTGATTTACCATGGTTCTATCATCTCTTCCTCCTCTGAAATTTTGAAGTTTTGAGCGGTCGGTATCCCTGGATCTCTAAAGGCTCGGATGCTATCTCCATTCACCAAGTTCTTTCTGACGCCCCTATCCCGCACTTCTCTTGCCTCACATAGGCTTGCCCATATCCACGAGGCCTTATTTCCTTTTCTTGCACTTAGAAAGTCGGTGTTCTTAAAGTAAATTCCTTTGAGGAGTAGAGCCCACATTTGGTTAGGGTTATTGATGAGCCGACATCCCTGCTAGGCTAGGAGCGCTAGGTTGAACATCCGGAAGTTTTTGAAGCCTAACCCCCCTTCCTTTTTCGGCTTCGTCAAGATGGTGCCTTTCGTCCAATGTATGGCCTTTCGATCTATAGATCCACCCCGAAAAAGGTGTTAAGCCTTGAATTCATTTTGTTCGTCATATCTTTTGGAAGCATGAAGCATGACATAATGTAGGTGGGGATGCTTTGATAAACCGCTTTAAGCAGGGTTTCCTTTCTCCATGAGATAAGCTCTTCCATGATTGTCCCACGTTCTCCATTTTCTCAATGAGGTATTGGAATACTTCTTTCTTACTTCTCCCCATTCCGACGGGACTCCCAAGTATTTCTCGAACGGATTAGTCTCTGAAACCCAAGGTGGCGGTGATTATGTCTTTCAACGCCTGCGGGGTGTGTCTGCTAAACATGATAGAGGATTTGTCCGGATTGATGTTTGGCCAGTGAGATTTGCATATTTCTCCATAGTCTCCTTTATCTTGATTGCCTCTCTTGCCGACGCATCCCCAAATATAATCGTATCATTCGCAAACAGGACATGTGTTAGAGTTGGGCATTTGTTGTTGAGTTTTAGCCCCTTGAGCGACCCTTCCTTTATTCCCTTTTCAATAAGGAAGGAAGGGAGTTTGTGAGGAGGTAAAGAGGTATGGGGATAACGGGTCCTTGCTGTTCCCCCTTGAGGGTTCGAAGGTTCAGAGGGGCCCCATTGAACGGACGGAAAAACGAACCGTTTGATGCTTCCTCAATCCTTTACACCAGTGTGTTTGAATCCCATCGCTTTGAGGATCCTGCCAGACCGCCCATTCCACCATGTAAAGGCCTTCTTCATGCCATCTTGATAATCATACCCATTTGAGCTTTCCGGATTATTCTTGAAATGATCCCATGACCTCTGTACAATCATTATATTGTCCTGAATTGCCCTTCCGTTGTGAAGGCAGCTTGCATTTCCGACACAAGGTTGGGATCCACTCTTAAGTCTGGTGCCTGATTTTGGATATTATCTTTTAAATATAATTACAGACGTTGGGCGGAATTTTGTTTTCTTCTGCGGGGGGCCACTTGGGGATTAGGGATTATGTGTTTTCCATCCTGCCGGCATCTTAGCTTTGGGCGGAAAAAAGAGTTTAATTTTGGCACACCTGGGCCCTTTTATCTCCCAATATTTTATGTAGAAGATTCCGAGAACCTTGGGCCGGGCGTTTGTTAGGTCCCTACTAAAAGCTGCAACTCTAAATTCCATGTCATTACCTCTTTTAAAAGGTTTCGTTCATTTCCGCAGTGATCACTCTTGGCAACTGGCTCCCAGGTTTTCCCCCACCCCATTTCCACCTCTAGTTTGAGGGGCGTGAACATTTTTGAAAGAAGGATAATATGGTGTCTGAGTTCCCGTCTCTTCTATCCACTCCCCACCTCATTCTTCATTGCGGATTGTTCCTATGATTTTCCCTGAATGTGAAGCATGAAAAAATTTTGTGTTCCTGTCGCCCTTTGTGAGCCAATTAACTTTTGTCTTTGCCCCAGAACGTTCCTCTCTCGGCCACTCCTCCTTAGCTCTCTAAGCACTCTTTTCCCCTTCTACTACTTCATCATTTCGGGGGGCCTAAGTTGGGGTGAATCAATATCCTGCTGGATTTGCTGATTTATACGCTGAGTTCCCACATTCTCCTTCTCCTTGTTTCGTTCCCGGCTCAGGTGGACATTTTTTTTTGGCATTCGCCCCTAGTGCTCCAATTAGTGTGGACAATGTCTTTGCATTCATTGAATTCCAGCCATCTTGTATCAAATCTGAAGGCGTTATGGTTTGTGAGGGTACCTTGTAGGTCTAGGCGGGATTGGGGGCATGGTCCGATCCGATATGGGCTCATGGAACAGGGTCGCCCCTGAATAATGTTCCCAAATCACTTACAGAGCGCTCTTCAAGTCTTTTTTATATTATCCTGTCCTTTTGGCAATTTGTCCAATGGGGGTTCCCTTTATAACCCAATCCATGACCCATTGTTAAAGATGAAATGTTAAGAGGTTCAACGTCTCAACTCCGATTTCCCTTTCCCCCACTTTTTTTTTTCGTTGCTTCTTATCGCATAAAATCTCCCTAATGACCCAAGGGTCATCCGATTGTCCGTATGTTTTAAATGCTCCAAAGGTTTCCCCCTCGGGTTATCATTGGGGGGTGAAACAAGACAAAAAGAAATGGTACTTTCATTAATCATAACGTCTACATAGAACACATTACTACAAGCACATTAATTTGAAATTCCCACCCACCAAAGCGCTAACCCCCATAGTCCCTATTGGGTTTTGGGTACCAAAAATTTGGGTTTTAGCCCCTTTTTTTTTTTTTTTTTCTAAAAATTTCGAGGATTCCTAGTTTCCGATATAAAGAAAATAGAAGGGCGAAAATTTTTTAATTAGTTCGCTAAGGTAGTCGTCCTCAGAGGTGGCCCAATCCCTCTGGTTCCATGCTAAGCCTCATGGTCCGCTTGGGGGGTTTTGGGTTACCCCTTCCCCCTTTCCTTTCCACGTACCTCCCGGTTGTTACCTTAGCATTCCCATAGACTGCATCCATTCTGAATGGGGTTGAAAGACCCATTGGGACGTAGGGGGAAATGATGAGTAGGTTTTCTCCCATTATCTCTACTCCTTCTCCTATCTCTTCCTCCACCCTATTTTTTATCTTGCTTTCCCGAATCTGCACTCCTGCATTCTGCTTTCTTTTTTCTTTAGTTTCTTGGGGGCGCAGGCCCCAACTGGGTTTTCTGCCCTTTCATAAATAAGGCCCTGGTTTAAGACTTCCTTTCTCATTTTTCCTTTCCATCTGTGGCCCTTTCCTTCCCTTCCTTCTGGGTTGATTTAGTGTGGGAAGGTTGTTCCATAAGCCCCATCCCGGAATTCTTCTGACGATCCATCACTCCTCTTTGGCCCCAATGCCACATCTCGAAGTTTTCCCCTTGGTTTCGGACAAAAACCCTTTTCCCCTTCTGCCCTAAAACTGCCGCCCCCTTCATAAAACCCAAAACCTCGTTTTCCTGGGGCCGGGGTTCCACCCTGAGACGCGCCAGGGGTGAAAAAGGGTTTTCCCCCGGAGAGCCCCCCAGAAGGGCCACCACCCCGGGGGGGATCCATGCCTTCCCTCGGGTTTTTTCCTTCCCCCCGGAGGGGTTTTCCGAGTTTTTTCCCGGGGGAATGTTCCCCACCTTCCCTCGATTTTTCCTCTTTGACCGCCCCGATCCATCCCCCTTTTCCCCCAATAACATAACCCCCCCCGGAAAAAAAAAATTTTCTTATTGTTTTTCACCCTTTTCCGGGCCCCCTCTTTTCTGTCCCAAAAGCCGTCGGACGGTTGGCTCAATCATGGCAACCCTCTTTAAAAAACTTGCCCCAAAAAGGGGGGGTTTTTAAAACCCTTCTCCCTATCCCAAAATTTGGGAAAATTTGGGGCTGTTGGGTTTCCTCGAGGCTTTTCCCCCGGGGGCCCAAGGGGGGGGTAGGTGTCCCCTTTAACCCCCAAATTTTGCACCGGAGAAATCACTTTGTGGTCGCCCTTCAGACCCACTTTTTCACCCAAGGGGGTTTCAAAAATTTCCCGGACCCCCCCAAAAGCCTTTCCACCCCTTTTGGGAATTAAACCCAAAAAGTGTTTTTT
The DNA here is from genome assembly GCA_034768395.1 of Linum lewisii. Lineage (NCBI taxonomy): Eukaryota > Viridiplantae > Streptophyta > Magnoliopsida > Malpighiales > Linaceae > Linum > Linum lewisii. Next base: position 13,042 of record JAVBHU010000125.1, on the reverse strand, counting down.
CGCCGTTTTACCTCGCCCGTTGTGCACCCGGACGTGTACCAAGATGTTTTCCCCTTTTGCTTGGGGAAATTCCCCGGAGGCAATCTCTTCCCGCCCAAACATTTGGAGCTCCCCTCCCTTTTTTCCTGGCCCTGCCTAGTAAAAAGGCTTTCACACTCCGGCCCTTGAGTTTTTGCAACCCCCTTTGGCCCCCTTTCCCGGGGGGGGGGGAAACTGACCCAAATCAAATTTTTGTTTGTTTTAGATTCACAGGGGGCTCGGGGAAAAAACCCCCCCTTTCCCCCTACTTATAAAAAAAGATATCCCCTTCTTTTTAACCCCCCTTCCACCGGTTCTCCTTGGGGTTTTAATTTAGAACTTAAACCTTGCTCTTCCTTCCCTCAACCCCTTTTTTTCCTTTTTCCTTACCCCCCCCCTTGTAAAAGTGTTTTAAACGTTTGCCCCCTTTTTTCCCTTTTTCCCAAAAAAGGCCCCTTAACCGAAAGGAAGACTCGGGGGTTAACCAACAAACCCCTCCCCCCCCTTTTTCTTTTTTTTTTTTAACCCCCCCTGTCTTTCCGAACCCCTTGCCTTCCTTTGTTGTTACCAATTTTTTGCCTTCAGGTGAAAATTTGGTTTTTTCCCCCTTTTTCCCCCCCTTTCATGTTGACTTCCCTTTGCTGTTTGGTAAGTTGTTTTTTAAAATCCCTTGTGAAAATTTATAAAATTTCGGATGGGGGTTTTGTTTTTTAAAAAAATCTCATAAAATTTTTTTTTTTGGTTTCCTAGAAAGGGGGAAAAAAAGCTTCTCTCACAAAAAATCTTAATGTTTTTGGGGTTTTTAAAAAACTTTTGAATGTTTTTTTATGTGTAACCCCGGAACTAAGGTTTTCAACTTTTGTTTGGGTTTTTTATTTGTTTTTTTTTTCACAAACATTGGTAAAAAAAATTAAATTTTAAAAAAAAACTATAAAAGGATGAAACTTTTGAATTGGGGGGTTTGTGCTTTAAAAAAAGTATAGTATATTTAAATTTATTTTAATTTTTAATTTTTAAAACTCCGCTTCAAATGGAAAGCAATTAAAAAAATGGAAATTTCGAATTTAGTTGGGGGGTTTTATTGGGGGGGGGGAAACCCAAATGTCGATCTAGAGATTGGTGAAACACTTTACCAGGGTTTTGGGATCCAGGTTGCCCCTTTTTTTAAAAAGGGCCAAGGATTCTTGAATAAATGTATCTAAAAATCCTTGGTTTTTTTTTAATTTTTTTTTTACCAAAAAACCCCCCTTTTATGGAAAAAAAATTTATCACCCTGATTCAAATCTTACCTACCTAGTTAAGATTTAAGAACTCCCCAACTTAATGTTTTAAATTTAAGAATCCCTTTTAAAAAATTAAAAAAAACTTATATCAAACAATTTTTTGTTACAATACTTATCCCACAACCAAGGATTTAAAACATAATTTTAAAAAAAATTACATGTATTTGAGAATCCATCTCCAAACAGGGGTTATTTGAAAATTTTATTGGAAATTTTTAGGGTTGGGAATTTAAAAAGGGGACCCCCTAGAGATTTGTGGATTTTTTGAACTTTTCATAAATTTTTTGGGGGTTGGTTACAGTTTTTTCATAAAACCCCAACTAACTTTTGGTATCTTAGAAGGGGGGTTTTTTTTTCTTTAAATATGGAACTAATTCTTTTTTAAAAGGGGGTTTTGGGTTTTGAAATTTGGGGGGGGGTGATTTAAAACCTAAGTTTGAAATAGCTAAAAAATTTTGGGACCCTTGTATTTTAAAAATGTTGTTGGTTTTTAGTAGGGGGGATTTTAAAAGGGAAAATTTAGAAAAAATTTTAAAAAATTAAAAATTCTTCTATTAAATTACCAAAATTCATTCATTAAAATTGTGAATGGTGAATGTTAGGGAACAGTAAATTTACCTCAAATCTTCCGAAACCCACAAATTTATTTTTTGTGTGTTTTTTAAAAACACCCCCCAAATTTCCTAGGGCCCCACCTAAGATTTTTTAAAATCCTCCCAATCCCCCTACTTTTGGGCCCCGAACAAGTGTTTTTATTAAACTCGGGGGAAGAATTTTAGCTCCAAACACCTAAAATCCCCCCCAAAATTCTTATAAAAAAAACCCCTAATTTCGAAATCTAAAACCCCCCCCAAACCCCCCAAGTAAATCACTATTTTAAAATACAAGGAAACCCAAATTCCCCAATTTTTTAAAATTTCTAGATTTTTGAAAATCACCTAAAAAAACCAAAGTGAAAATATTATTTTAATACTGAATATAGGGGTATCCCTTTTTTTTTCGATTTCAAAAATTTTATTATAATTCAAAAGAAAGGAAAATAAATAACTAGCTAACAAAAATAATATATTTATTAAATAACCCCTTTTCCCTTTTTTTTCCCTTTTCATTTTTTTTAAGTCTTAAAATTTTAAAAACTTATTGATTCAGCTAAAATGCACCCAAAATTTAATGACCATCATATTAATAGATAGTGAAAAAGATGATGGGAAAAAAAAAAATAACCCAAAAACCCCCCCAAATTTTGAACGTGTTTCTAGTTATGCTTTGGTGTTTTTTTTTTCCCTTTCCTTTTGTTGACCGAAAAAATGAATCCTTATACACAAAATCCTATAAAATCTGAAAAAAAAACCAAAAATTAACGGTTCAGAAAAAATTTTTCCCTACCTGGGAAAAAACCAACAACAAATCCACTCTTGAGTAATTAAAATAGAAATTGGAAAACACCCCTCCCTATCCCCATAAAGTTTCTCTCAACTCACAAATACAAGATGCCCCCAAATCACTTCAAATGGAATGCATTGTTGTTTTACTTCACCACCAAACCTTTTAAGAACACACCCCATCTTTTGAGAATACTTCAACCCACCAAAAAAACCCCTCACCCACTATAGGAAAAACCCCAAAAAATGCATTTCCCAAAAGTTCACTTTGGAGAATTTTCCCGGTTAGGGTGCCCCTAATAAATCTTAGTAAAAACCCACCCCCAAAATAACCAAACTTCGATTCGGGATATGTGTACCAAAAATACTTGCATTCAAAACCCCCAAAAAATCTGAACAAATTTGTTATTATTGAATTAATTTCGTTTATTAACAACCCCCCCCCTCAACGCACATTAAAATTTTTAAAAATTCAAAATTTTCCTTTTGCTTTAAAAGAAGAAAAAAAACTTTTAAAATACAAGACTACCGATAATATAGTTTTTTTAATTTTTATAGTTGGGGTTAAACGTCAAGGGGGTTTTCCCAAAAAAATTACCAACGACCCAAAAAACATTATTTTTTTTCAATTAACAAAGGTCTTAGCCCACCTAATCTTTATACCCCTACTCGTCGCCCTCCCCATCAATCTTTGTCCCCCCATGGGTTTTTAAATTGGACCATTTTTATAAATTTTTTGTCACTTTGGGGCCCGTTTGGTTGTTGGAGACCCAATTTCCGCCCTTTTGGGGAAATGTTCCAAATAAATTTCACTAAAATTTTCGGGGGGGGGGAATTAAAACCCCCTAATCAATTCATAAAAAAAACCCCCCTAAAGTTTGTCAATATTAATAAAATTGGGGCTCATCAATTTTTTAAAATTGAAAAAACAATTGAAAATTTATTTTTTTTTTTTGCATCATAAATTTTTTTAATTAAAAACCCCTCAATATTTTTATAAACAAAGGGGGGCCGGGGCCCCGGGGGTGTGGGCCCCCCCTGGGACGGCCCCAAAAATCGGGGCCTAAAAAAATTTTTGGGGGTTTAAATAAAAAAACCCAAAAAATACATTAAAAAAAAGGAAAAAAAAAATTAAATGTTGAGTGGCTAGGGGCGGATTTTTTTTTTTTTTTCAAGTGGTCATGATTTTAATCCCCATCTTTACAAAAAAACTAAGTTTTTTTGTTTTTTAGCATTGTTTTTTTTTCGAATCGTTTTCTTTTTTACTATCATTTTTTTCAAAAAATTTATTTTAAATATAAAAAATATGAATAAAAATTTAAATTATACTTATATTTATTTTATTTTTTTAAAAATTTTTTTTGTTAATGATTTAAATATGTTTGGGGAAAGACATTGGGGGAATAATGGGCAAAGGTGACTAAAAACCCCATAAATGGGATTATTTTGTCTAAAACCCAATCAGATATCCCCCCAAACAAGTCAAGTTAATGAACCCCAAAAAATTTTGGGTTTAAATTACTTTTTAAAAAGGGCCAAAAAAAAATTTTCCCCGGAACGGGCCCCCAAATTTTCCCCGGGCGGCCGGTATAACATGAGGGAACAAAAAAATATAGTATTTTTGTAAACCCCTTTTTAAAGTTTTCTTCTATATCTCAATTTTTTTTTTCTCAAAATTTTCTTTGAAAACAACCTATTATCAAGTTTAATTTTAAAAATTTATTACATTTTCCCTTTTTTTGGGAAAATCCCAAACTTCTTCCTCTATTTTTGCCCCCACCGCACCCCCCATTCCTCTATTTTACCCCCCTTCCGCACTAAAACCCCTCCCCCCACTGAACCCACCATCCCTGCGCACAACCCCTCCCCCCGCCCCCCAACCCCCTCCCCCCCCCAACCCCCTTCATGGTTTTCCCCCTAATTTTGTTTTTTTGTTTGAAGAAATTAAAATTGGATTTCTGGTTTAAAAATAAAAAGAAAAGAAAGGAAAGGGTTTCTGGATTGAAGAAAAAGGGGGTTTCGTTAAAACCCCCAGAAAAAAAAAGAAGAGGGAAAGGGGTTGTAAAGGGGATAGGTTTGGATTTTTTTAGTCTTTAAAGCTGTTAAGTTTCAATTCCCCCAAGCTTAATTAGTAGGAAAAAAAGGAATACAATTCAGATTTGTGGGATTTAATTTTTTCCCTAATTTGAAAAGCAACAAATTGGGATTAAAGGAAAACGGGCCCCGTGAAATTAATTTTTTCTTTCTAAAAATTTTTTTCCCAAAATTCTAGTGTGAATGTTTTTAAAAAAGGGACATTCATGTATGGCAGTAGCACAACTTACTAATTACAAAAGACTTTTTTTAATGGCTAATTTTCTTTCCAAAAAACTAACAATCACAAGTAGCCTAAACAAAAACCCCAACGGGGGAGGCCCAAAAATTGTAGAATAAGAAACTTAATCTTGGAAGAAAAAAAATTTAAAGTTGTAAAACCGGCCCCCCCCAAAACCATTTTAAATTGAAAAAGGGAATCGTCCCCCCCAAAAACGCCTTAAAAAGGTAAAAAACAAGGCTAAACCCTGTTTTTCAGGCCCCTGGTAAAACCCCCACAAAAGGGTTTAAACCCCGAAAAGAAATTTTCCAGCCCAGAGACAAAAAAAAACAAAAATAACGGGGACAAAGCTTCAACATGTTTTTTCTGAAACCCCCGGCTTCTCTTAAAACTTCCTTCCCCCCTAAAGGGGAACCTTTCTTAACATATGGGGGCTCCTACTTTGGTTCGGGGTCCACCCCAAAGGCTGAGAGGAAACCCTTTCCCAAAAAAATTTTAAATTTTCCCCAAAACCCTTTTTCCCTTGGGACCCCATCCCGAGCCAATTTGTTTCCCCCATTCATGGCCTCTTTCTTTCCCAAAACCCCCCTTCCAAACCCCAAACCAAAGGGGAAACCCTCGAAAAGGAAAAAACATAAAAATCAAGATTAAAACAAAAAAAAAATCCTTGTAAAGATTTTTAGCAACCCAAAAAAAATGGCTGAAATTTTCCTTTTAAGGTCAAAAAGAACCCCCATCTTTTAAAAAATTAAAACTTTAAAACCCTTAATTTTTTATACTCCCATTTCAAAAAGGGAAACATTTTACTTTCTGACCCCCCCTGTTTTTTGATCTCTAGGGAGAAAAAATGCACATAGAAAAATCGTATTGAAAATCGATGATGAGTTTTAAACCCCATGTGGATTTCGAGCCCCCTTGAATTTTTTATAATAATCCCAACTAAGAGGTTCCCAACTCTTCCCAAACCTTTAAAACCCCAACTTTTAACATATACCCCCGACTTTCTAAAATGAATTCATTCAACTTTTTAGACCAAAGAGGGGAAAACTTTGGGAACAACCCGTGAAGGCCCATGTTGCCACGCCTATTTTGTGAGTTAATGAATACAAATCTAAAAGATACAAAAATGTTTTTAAAAAATAAAATAGTCAACTTTAACCCCAAGTTCATTTGGGGTTTTTTACTGTTAGGACACCCTTTTTGTGCCCCCTACAGGGGACAACCCCTTTAACCCCCAGGGGTTGAAAGAAATCTAATGGACTAAACTGAAAATGGCAAAATAGTCATTTGGAAACCGTATATTTAATAAAAAATAAAGGATTTTTAAAACCCAAAACAAACAATTTTAAAAAAAAAAAAATTTGGGGTCTCAATTGAGGAACAACCCCCGCCCACCCCCCCAACGCCCTGCCGCCAAACCCCCCCCCTTCTGTCGCCTCCCCTTCACGAGTTTTAAAGAGACTCATCGTTTTGGGCCCACTCTTTGGGGGTTGCCCCCCAAGCCCACCTGACCAACCACTTGGACACATTACCTTCCCCCGAACCCACATAGAAGCTTTTAAAACAAATTTCCCGAAACAACCCCCCGCCGTCCACCCCCACCCCCACCCATTCCATTCTTTTTTGCCCGGGGGGCCCCGCCAACCGTCCCATTCGTTTTTTCCAAACAAAAATCTTTTCTTCCCCTTGACCTTTTTTTTTTTGATCAAAATCTTTTTTTATCTCTTCAGTCAATTAAATTTGTTTGGTTTTTCCGTAACCCTACTTAATTCTAGTTTGGGATTTTAAAAATCGGGGTCCTGAAAAAATAGCAAATTTTGGTTTTTTTCCCCCTTTTAATTGTTTCTTCATGTTCATTTGATCTTTTTTCATCTTTTTTTTTTAAAATTTATACACCCGGATAAATAGCATAGCCCCCTTGGGGAAATTTTGGGTTTTTCCCAAATTTCAATCGGAGGACTTTTTTTTTCTTTTTAAAACCCTTTTTTCAGGGTTTTGGGGGTCATATACTCTTTTTAATCCCCTTTTTTTTTTTTGGGGGGTTTTTAAAATTTTTGGGGTTGAAAAGTTCCCAATAGTTAATTATGGAAAATAATATTTTAATATTAAAAATTTTAATTTTTAAAATTTGGTTTTTCCCAAAAAAAAATTTTTTGGGTTTTTTTTTTTTTTCCCTTTGGTAAAAAAAAAAAACCCCAAAAAAACGCCCTTTTTTTAAAAAAAACCGGGAAAAAAAAAAAAAAAAAAAAAAAAAAAAAAAAAAAAAAAAAAAAAAAAAAAAAAAAGAAACTGTTCCGAAATAAAAAAAAGGGGGAAACTGTTCCAAATGAAAAAGAGGAATTGTTTCCCCAAAAAATTTTCCCCCAAAAATTTTTTGAATTTTAAATTTTTAAAAAAAAAACCCCCAAAAGGGGGTTTCACAACAAAAAAAAAAGTAATAAAAAAAGAAAATTTAAATTTTAAAAACAAAAATTAAATAGGGGGGAAAAAAAAGGAGAAAAAAGAGGGAAAAAAATCAGCAATGTAACGAAAAAAACCCCAAAATTTTAAAAAACAAAAATTTAAAAAAACTGCAACAAATAAAATTTTAAAATTACCCTTTTTTTCCAATTAAAATTGACCTTCAGATCTTTTTTAAAATTTTAAAAAATTTTAGTCAAAAGGGTGTCCTCATATGGACACTTTGGGGGGGTCCCAAAAAATAGATTTTTCCGGGGGTTTTTTGGGGGGAACAGGCAAAAAATTTAAAAAATTTTTAAAAATTTTAAAAAAAAATTTAGATGGGGGGAAAAATTTAAATTTTAATGGGGGACCTTATAATAACTTTTTGTTGCAATTTTTTAAAAAAACCTTGCGAGTCTTTGAGCTCTAAAAAAAAATACTTTCCTCAATAGTTTTGTATTCCCCTTTTTCCCCCAAAAATCAAAAAACCATCCTTTTTTATTTTAATAGTAAAAAAAAAAAAAATTTTTTAAAAACCCCCAGCTTTTAAAAAAAAGGCAAATATTGGGGAAAAAATTTTTTTGAATTTCACACGAACCCCCCAAAAAAGAAGCTACTAAAAAATAAAAAATTTTTTTTTTAAAAAAATTTCAACCCCAAAATTAAAATTTTGCGTTTTAAAAAACCCCTTTAAAAAAAAAAAACTCCCTTTTATTTTTTTTTTAAAATTTTTTTAAACCCCTTTTTGGGGAAAAAAATTTTTTAATATAAACCCCCCTTTAATCATGCTAAAATTTTTTTTTTTTAAAAACCCCCGTGCAACATACCCTTTTTATGTTCTCACGGGGGATTCATTTACCAATTATTTTTTCCCTTTAAAACCCTTTTTTTTTAAAAAATGATAAAACCCCCCAATGATGATTTATAATAATTAAAAGGGGGCGCATGTTACCCCCAAAGATAGACCCAAAAAAACAAAACCCCCGCTTAACGAACCATCAATTTTAAAAAGGTTTTCCCCTCACATTTTTTTGGGCAACAACCACAACAACGGGGCCCCCCCCCCCCAAACTAAAGTTTAACCCCGAAAAAAAAGAAGTAAAAATCAATTTTTTGATTATCCCACGAGTCTTTTGCTGAAGTTTTAAAAACCCAAAATAATTTACCCCCCCCCTCTCATTAAAACTCATCAATACATTCTTATATTGGGTTTTTTTTAAAAATTTTTAAATTTAAATTTCCCCCCTCCCATCTAATGTACATATACCCTAAGTACTTAAAGCTATGGGCCCCCCCCCTATTAAAGGGAAAATCATCACTAAGGTGATCATTATTCGTCGGATAAAAATCCACCGACATTGGAGGCAAGTCCAAAATTTTTTTCCTAACCGTAAACTTTTTTTTGGGGTTTTTAAAATTTTTTTTCAATAATTATTTTTAATTTTTAAAAAGGGGAAAATTTTAAATTTCTTAATTTTTTTTGGGGTTAAAAAACAAAAAAAAGGGAGGAGTCCTTTTTTTTTTGGTCAAAATTTTTTGGGGGCCCGAAATTTCCCCCTTTTTTTTAGTATACCCATTAAGTTTATATTTTATTTATCTGGGTTTTCCCTACCAGAAATTTTATTTGGGCCATATTTTAGGTTTTGTAAATTTTGAGAGGGGGGGGGAAAATTTTGGGGGCATAACCCCACGTCAGGGTAGAACTGAAAAAAAAAAAAAAATTTCGTCAAGTGACACTGGTCGTTTTATATTTTCCCCCTTTAAAAAAAATTCATGTTGCCATTTGGGGGGAAAAAAGGGGGGGTTTTTAAATTCACTAAGTTTATTGTTTTTTCCTTAAAATTTTTTTAAACGGCTCATATATATCCTACCCCTTTTTTTTAGTTTTTCCCAAAAACAGTTTTATTTTTTCGTTTTTTTAAAAATAACTTAAGAAATACATAATACAGGTAGAAAAACAAGATGGCAAAAAAATTTTTACCAAATTTTTTTTAAAAAAACTAAAAAAACCCTAGGGTTTTTTGGGGGGTTTCCCCGAGGGTAGGGGGAAGATGACATCAAGTTTGGGGGCCCGCTAAGGGATTTTTTTTTAAACCCCCAAAAATTAGATTTTTTGGGAAAGTCCCCCAAAAAGTCAAAAATTTTTTTAATGTTTTACGTAAAAAAATTTCCCACGTTTTAAACAAAATTTTTTATGGGGGGGACAAAGGGTGGCAAAATTTTTGGGGGAGAGGGTTTAAAATTTTTCCCGAACGAGGATTTCAGCAAAAAGGGGAAAAAATTTTTGGGGGGAGAATGAGGAAAATTCTTTGCCAAGGGAAAGTGGGGGTTTTAAAATTTTTTTGGAAAAAGGGGGGCCCCCTAGAAACAACTCTTCCCCTTTTTAAAAACCCCCAACAAAGGGAAGGGTGGTTTATCACCCGCTTATTCTTCTTCTCGACCCCCCAAGAACCCCAAAAAAGGGGGGCGAATAGGTTTTTGCCTCCAAATTTTCCCCCTTTTCCTATTTTTCCGTCCCCTCTTTAAAAAAAACGTAATTTGGGGGCAAGAATACCAGAAAGCATCCCAAACCCCCGGGAAACCGGGGGTAAGCAGGGGGGTTTCCCTTCCCCCTACCTCCCCTTCTTTTTGGAGACCCCCAAACCCCCTGTTTAAAATTTTTGGGGAAAGTGACAAAAACCCAACCCCAAACCAAGCTATTTTAGGGAAAGGGGCCCGAGTTTAAATTTATCAATATTGGCTAGATTCAAAAACCCTTTTTTTAAAAAAATTTTAAAAATATTTTTTTCGATTTTTATCTTTTTTGGGGGGGGTGAAACCTTTATTAACAAAACCCTTTTTATAATTTACCCCCGCTATTCGAAACTTTTTTATGATTTTTCAAATTTTTTTGGGGGCCCAAAAATTTTTTTTGCACCCTTTTTTTTGGGGTTTTTTTTCGTTTTAATTGTTTCCCAATTTTTTTTGGAAATTACAGGCCCAAATATTTTTTTTTTTGGGGTTTCCCCTTTTTCACGGGAAATTTTCCCCCCTTTAAAACGAGTAAACTTTACCCTTTTCCTAATTACCCAAATTTTTGGGAAATGATTTTTTTTTTGGGTTTTTTGATGGAAAAAAAGAAAAAATTTTAAAAATTGTTTCTTGTTAAAAATTTTTTTGAGCGTAAGGAAAAATGACAATTAGCTTTTCTCATAAAAAAATTTTAAAAAATGTCAAAAAGATGGGGCCCTTTTGGGGGTTTGCATCAAAAAGTTTAGGTTTTGGGGTTCTAAAAACAGTTCATTACATGAAATTGTGCAAAACAGGGGAAAAATCATAATATTTTTACTTTACTTTTTTTGGGTTTATTATAAAAACAATGATATAGTGCGAAAAGGGGGGGTTTTAAAAACCCCCAATCATTTTTTTTATTTTAAAAAGGGGAAAGGGGGACCTCAGTACTCTAGGAGAAAATCCCACCCCGCCACATCCCCCATTCTTTTTTGGGTTTTAAAAAAATTTTTTTTAATATAAAAACATTTTTAAATATCTTCAGTTTTTTTTAAAAGGGGTTCCCCAAAAAATTTTATATTTAAAAATTAAAAAAAGCCAATATTCTCTTTTTCCCCAAAAAGTAATGTTTTTTTGTGACCTTTAAAAATTTTTTTAAAATTTTAAAAAACCTTTTTTTTTCCAAAAAAAAAATTTAAAAATTTTTTTCCCCACAAAAACCTTTCCCCTTTTTAAATTTTAGATTAATGGTTTGTTGCCCCACTACCCTCTTCTCCACACATCCCCCCATCTCTAGTTTTTCCCCTTCCCCCCTTCAACCCCTTTTATTTTATAGACCTATTTTAACATTGAGTCCCCTTAGTAGGGGGGCCCCTAATTAAAAAAAAAAAAATAGGGGGGCCCAAGGGGGTTAAATAAAAAAAACCCTTTGAAGAAAAATGTTTTTTTAAATTCGCAAGAGATACTCCAAAAAAATTTTCCCCTATCAACTCATTTAAAAACCCCCTTGAAAAATAGCTTATCTAGACTTCCTTACCAGAAAATTGACCCAAAAATTTGGAAAAAATTTTTTCCCCATAAGTGTTTAAGAATGTGTTTATTTTTCATTCACTTTTTATGTTAAAATTTTTGTTTAAGCTTGCTTAAAAACCCCACCCCTCCACTACTATGAAAACATTAAAGTACTAGTCAAGGGTCTTTAAGGGTTGTGATGAGGGGAGGTGAATTTGGGGAAAAAAAAAATATGAAAGTATTTAATTAGGTATGATGGAAATTTTACTCAACTTCCCCCAAAAACCCAGAAACAATGAATTTCCCTTACAAATTAAGACCAAGATTAGACAAAATCCCCCAAAAGCAAACCCTTTTTTCCCCAACTAACCAACTTTTATTTTTTGTATTAAATTATCAAGCACTTCACCAGGTGTCCCAGCCGGCCTAGCTCTTTATTTCATCACGTTTTAAAATTTTACTCTATTTTTTTTTCCCTTTTTAACTTTTTTAAACGCTTTTTTTTTTTTTGTTAATTTTTTTTTAATTTTTCTCTTTTCCTCAATTTTGGGGGGTCAAAAGCAAATGAGTGTTTTTAGATCTTTATTCATAGCTAGATAACAGTTTTCCCCAACTTTTGGGAAAAAGAATAAGTCAAGCTTTTTTTTCCATTGTCACGCGGGATCAAAAAGGAAAGGGAAAAAAAAAAAACATGGAAAAAAGGCTTATAAAAATGGTAATTAAAAAAATTTGGCCATGGCTTAACAAAGGGGTTAAAAACCCCCTGGGAAACCCTTTATGTCGGGGATTCCCATGGATGTGGTGAGGGGTAAACTAGGTGCCCTATCCCCTTAAAACCAGTGCCCATCCCTGTAGTCCCCCGGCAAGGTCTTGTCAAGTTTTTAAAAAATTTTTTGCAATAGAGAAAGTTCTTTCAAGGGGGTAGTATCCTCATAAAGAAATTATTTGTTAAGTTTGATATCCGATGACTTTAAAAAAGACAATTAAACAAAGTAGGTTTTGTTAATAGAAAATTTTTACAATTTAAACCCAAAGGGGTGATTTAAATTTTAGGGTGTTTCCCAAATCTCCCATCAATTTAAATTAAATTTCCCAAAAGGTTGTAGTAAATCAAGTGAAATGGACTTATAAATCATCCAGGTCTAAACAAAATCTAATCATGCAAAAAGGTTTTAGGGGGGATTTCCCTGTAATAGAGGAAAAAAGGCACAAATGGGCTGCATAGAATGAGAGCAATATGACAATCACATCCCCCCAAAAAAAAAACTCCCACCCTAGACTTAGACAGGGTTGTGTTCTTACATGACTAAAGGTGGTTTTTTTTGGTAAAGGAATACTCGACTGATGACACTCGATTTTAAAGTGTTTTCAACCTCATTTAAGCTACATTTCCTTTTTGAATCTCGGGTTTTAGGGGGATTTTCATTTTTTCACCCAAATGCTCTAATTTCATGCCCTTTTTGGGTTTTTTGGCCCATTAAAGGGGCTATTTGATGGGTTTTTAGTGGGGGTTTAGAAAGCACAGTTTTTTTTTGTCAAAAAACATAGCCACGGGCGAGCTCGGGAAAAAAAGGAACCTCAAGGATGGCCCGGGTCAATCC
>JAVBHU010000124.1:0-38647 GCA_034768395.1 Linum lewisii | reverse complement strand
TTTTTCCCGTTGGCAAAAGGCTCTTTTTTTGTAGTGACAGTACCTTGTATAGTTCAATGACCAAAATTCATTTATCAAATTTCGACTCATCCAACACAACTCATCTCATTGAATACATAGATCTTTAAATCGTCAACACAACTCATCACATTGAATACATAAATCCTTAAATCGTTTACGCTATACACATGTCAATACTCAAGTACATTGTATACACATTTTTTCCGTTCCTTACCCAAATAAACTTTCAGCCCACTATGTTTCATGAATCAAACCATCACTCAAGCTCTCGAGTCGATGCTGATTTGCTTCACTGATCTTGCGGGTCTCCTTTAACATCCCTCCCATTCCATTATTTTACAATAAAATTAATCAATAATCATTAACGAAAAGAAGCAGACGATTTGTAACAACGGTGAGCACTTCGGTACACATGAGTATCGGTACCCTAACTAGCATAAAATTCACATTTTTTTACTTTAAAACTCAAATAATGAGTTATAAATAAACTCAAAACCCCTAACACTATATTCTAACACCTGAACATTAGACTAAAGTCCTCAAACTCCAAAATTCAATCACAAATATGACAGAATTCTAATGCTAAAGTACTGATACCCCAGAGTACCGAAGTGTTACCCTTGTAACAACATATATAGAGATTATGTAAGGACAAAATTTCTAAACCGCGTCGTTACTTTGACATGCGGGCTTTTCACTAAAATAAATAAAAAAAATTAACTATTAACCTAAATAAATACGTTTCAAAAACTATGATTTTTATAGATAAAATCGCCCCAGGCCTAGGCGATATCGCCCAAGGCCCAGGCGATATCGCCCCAGCACCAAGGATTGTCACCCGTGACTCTAAAACGGGTCCGTGATTAGATTCGGTTGAGTCACGGGTGTGAAAATAGCCAAGGATTAGGCGATATCGCCTATGGCATGGGCGATATCGCCTACATCTCGGATCACAAAACCACCCTAATAAATCCTTGTTAGTTTCGGGGGTTAGTCACCAAATCGAAAGAACTAACATTCTAAAATGGCCGACTACACTTTGTCACGAGAATTCCGAATCCAAGTTTTCTGGGGGGGCCGTATCGTCCAGGATTGGACCGGCTTATCCTACGAAGGGGGAAAAATGTCCGTCTGAAGATGACCAAGCGAGAGACCTATGATAGTGTGGTTACCGTGTTTCGGCGGAAAATGGGTCTTGGAGCGGATCAGATAATCCAGTCATTTGTCTGGAGAATGCCGTTTAAACAGTTCTGAGGGAAATCTGTCGCATTTCGTTTCTAGGCCGATATCGGACGACAACGGCGTACAAGTCATATACGACTTAGTTCGCGTCAACCCATTTTTTGAAGTTGCCGAGTTGTACGCCTTGATGGAAGAGGAGCCGTCTCAGTTCTCCGATTTCTCGGGGTCATTCCAAATCAGATGGCAGAGCAGAGCCAAACGTATGATGGGGAATACATGGCGACCAGTCATATCGGTCCGGAGGAGGAGGAGGTTGACCAAGAGGGGTTGGCGCGAGATGAATATGTCAGCACTGACGATTCTGGAGATGAAAGGAGCCATTGCTCGGCGGACGAATGGAATCCAAACCTCGACGATGACATTGACCAAACCGACGAGGAAGACGACGATGAAGAAGGGGGAGCCACAGCAAATAGCGTGGAAGTTCATGTGCCACTGGAACATGCCACGAGCGAGGGTGACGACTGTGACGACATTATGACAATCTCCAACACCTACTCCATGGACAGGCGCTTCCAGATCCCAGCGAAGGCGTACTGGTCGGTGGAGATGGAATTCTTCTTGGGTCAGACATTCTCTACCAAAGGTCAACTGGTGGTCCCTAACGAAGAGTCAAGCAGTCATCCGCAACTATAAGTACAGGGTAATCACTTCCAACCCGAAGGAATGGGCCATCAAGTGCATCGACCCGACGTGTCCTTGGAGGATGCGTTCTACACTTAGCAACAGATATGGATTCTGGATAATACGACAACTCAACAACGGCCACAGTTGTGACCGATCAACGATACTAGGGCCCCACCCACAGCTCGATGTACGCTTGTAACATCCCGCCCAACCGAACGGGTTAGAACTCAAGTTTGGGTGACTAGAGTGCCGGAAACGGTACTTAAGAGGGTCTCTTGAGGTTCGGGACGTTTGGGTGTGTGCCGGGTCGAAGTTGCAAAAGAGGGGAACTGTGAACAGTACCAAAAGTGCTCATTTCGGGCCCTAATGTGCGCAGGCGCACATTTGGAAGTGTCAGGCGCACTTTTCAATTAAATCAGCAAACTTTCGGCAGAATATTCAAAATGTGCGCATTTAGGGGTCAATGTGCGCCGGCGCACATTTTGACATGCCAGGCGCACATTTTGTGCATAAAAGGACGGAAATTGCACAGTAATCCGTACTTTCGTCTTCCTTTCTCTCTCCCCGAAAATCCATTGACGAACCAACTTCAAGCAACCTTCGAAGGGTGATTCCGGGAGCTATAGAGGTCGGAATTGAGTTCCGTTTGTTGCTATGGATTCGTAGCGACGAGGAGAAGAGATCGCTAACCTCGATTTTGGGTTTCTGGGTGTAGGTCGTGAGCAGTAAGGAAGGGTAGAGCTACGAGTTTGGAGGTTGGAGTTCGAGTTTCTGGGGAATAGAAGACGATTAGAGCCTCGTCTTCTATTCCAGGTGAGGGCCTAGCGTTGTGTAAGTAGTAAGGACAGCGTGAGGAGTTTCAATTGGACTTAGAACAAAACCTAGGTTATGCATGAAAGTTATGAGCGTAAAAGGGATAAAACTGTTCTGTGAATGTGCTTGATTGCTATTGTTGATTGCCGTGATTGATTGTTGTTGTTGATTGATATGATTTGGGATTGGGTGTGAACTGAAGTGAATTAAGTAATGGATTGACTTAGGAATGAGAATTAGGATGGTGGGGGAAATGAGTGCGGGTGCTATGATACTATGAATTGTTGGTTGTGGATGCAGGAGAGTTGCCCTGCCAATGTGGGGTCGCTCTGAATAAGAGGAACAGGTGGGTGACCCCTAGACTCATGGCATGGCCTCCCCTGTACTTGCAGGTGGGGGTGGCCGGTGAGCTAGCCGGTTACCCTTTGGTTGATTGTAAGTGTGTGTTGTGGTCGTGGCTGGAGCGTGGAACCCAGGGATGTACTGGGAACCGTGCACTGTGATATGAACATGGATGATGTGAATTGTGCCTTGTGAGAATGAGCTGTGATGAGTTGGATTTGTGGTGTTGGTATTTGAATGTCAAAGTAGAACCTGAAGGAGCCCACACTGCCCCACCCAAAAATACCGATGGTTTGAGTCTGATTCACTGGGGTGAATCCCTTGGTTGGGTATCAAGGATGGTTGTCGTTCTCCTTAGTGGAAGGATCCCTTGAGGATGCGTCGGATGTCGTTCTCCTTCGTGGAAGGATCCCTAGTGGATGCGTCTGGTTGTGTGATGGCCGGCGGTGGTGGTGTGGATAACTCCTTGGCGCCTAATAACTCACCTAGATAATATGAATGTGTATGTTCGTGAGCTTGTGGTTGTGGTTGTGACTTGATTGATGGATGTGATGTGATGATGCTGTGTGTGCTGTGGATTGATGTACTACTTCGGTGTGATTCTATCTTATGAAATGTGCTTGAGAACGAGAACTGACCAACGTGATCACCTAGACTGCTTCTAGGGAATTAAAATATGGAAGGGGGTTTGGGTATGGTTCCATTGTTGAATGTCTTGTGCGGAGTTGGAATCGCTCCATAGAGTAGGACAACGTGTAGGTAGGCCCAGTGGGTTCACTCAATTTCAATAGGAAATTGATCCCTTTCTCCCTTTCAGGATCTCGTGGTTAGAGAGGAGGGTGTGGAGTCAGAGTTGAGGGTGGTTTCCGAGAAGAGCTGGGCTGAAGCTATGAGGTGAAGACCGGTGCCTACTTGGAGTTGACCTATTTATATATTTCAGTTGACTTGGGACACTTTGGGGGTTTTACTTGGATTTATGTATCTTTCAGATTATGTTGGATTTTATGGGTTTTATGATGGATTTGGAGTTGTAAACAGTTTATGTTTTTCCTGGTTGATGGAGGCCTCTCATTTATACTCTTATTTTGAGCTTGGATTTGATTGTTATCACTGTCGTTTTTCACTGGGTAATACTCGATACCGGTTCAACCTCGGGCTTCACCGAGTTGATTCGGGACGGGTGTTACAAATGGTATCAGAGCCTGGTTTGTCGCTGCTGTACCGGTTGAATATCTTCTCTCCTTGGGGAGTAATTAACCTCGTTGGGAGGGAGGATGAGACATCGGTATGGGACCGACATTCCAAGGGTTTTTGTCAAACTGTTTTAAATGGGTGGGATGTTTTTGAAATCAAGTGATGAATTGCGATGTCTGAAGTTTCTTGAGCGGTCAACTGAAATGTTTAATGTCCTCCTGTAGTGAATCCAGTCAAGCAATGGGAAGTAGGTCCACCGGGAACTCGGGTTTTGGAGGAGGAGCTCCTAGGTTCCAACCGAGTCTGTTGAAGGGATGGAACTTTGGGGAGTTTAGCGGTGAGGTAGCCGATCCTGAGGTGGCGGAGCAGTGGCTTCAGGAGTGTGAGTACAAGTTCCTGCAGATGGGACTTGATGAGGAGCTTAAGGTGCAAGCAATGGCCTTCTGTTTAAGGGTCATGCTTTGAACTGGTGGAAGTCGATGCCGCAGAGTCGAGTGGTTCCGCCAGAGATGGAGTTGGATGAGTTTGTGGAGGTGTTTCGTGATCAGTTTTGCCCGGACCTCTGGCGTGAGGAGAAAGCCAAGGAGTTCATGAGTTTGGGGGCAAGGGGAGAAGTCCGTTCTGGCATATTACATAGAGTTCACTTCTCTCTCTAAGTGGTATGATGAGCGGGCCAACCGGGAGAGGAAGCTCATTACCAAGTTCAAGAATGGGTTGAGAGTGGAGATTCAGGAGGGAGTCACCACCGCTGATATGGGGAGCCTTGTGTCAGTTAAGGCAGCGGCTTTGGAAAGGGAAAGGCTGGAGAACAAGAAGAAGGAAGAGAAGAAGCGGAAGGCGTCGACTCAGCCTTCTCCCTCGGTCACTCATAGCCACCCGGCTAAGAGGGCCCAGACATCTTACTCCGACTTTCGAGGTGCGCGGTCTGCTCCGCAGAGGGGTGTGATGGTTTGTTATACTTGTGGCCTCCCCGGTCATAGGAGTGCTACCTGCCGTAGGGCGGGACCGGCTAGTGGAAGTGGAGCATCGAGAGGGTTGCCGATGTGTGGTATTTGCAAGAAGCCACATTTTGGGGAATGTCATTTACTGAGACCAGCTCCGGTGACCTGCTACACTTGTGGACAGCCGGGTCATAGGAGTAACATCTGTCCGAGGAGGAGTGCTGCACCAGCACGTCTGTGGGATCGGTGCAGGGGCCTAGGGCTCCATCTAGGAGCTATGGAAGCAGAGTTGGAGGCAGTATGGGGCGGGGGGCTGCGAGTGCTGGTCGAGGAACGGGAGCTAATGCACACCTGTTGGAGCTGGAGGGGAGCAAGGGAGGCTTTATGCTCTTACCAAGGGTGCGGCAGAGAATGCGAACGACGTGGTGACCGGTATGATCTCCATCTTAGATCTTTCCGTTTACGCTTTGTTTGATTCGGGGTCAACCCATTCCTTTGTATCTGAGAAATGTTTGAGTAGTTTGGGTGTCGTAGCTAGTAGTTTGGGTGTTAGTTGGGGCGTCAGAACTCCTCTGGGGACTTCTGTTTGGGTGGATAGAGTGTGTAGAGGGTGTAGAGTGCTAGTGGGGGGTGTAGAGTTCTTGGCTGATTTGGTGGTGCTTCCTTTCAATGAATTCGACGTTATTCTCGGCATGGATTGGTTGGCTAGGCATGGGGCCTTGCTCGACTGTCAGAAGAAGGAGGTGTTGCTTCAGGTGGGAGGTGTTGGCCAGGTGGTGTTCAAGGGTGTCAGGAAGAGGGAGTCCGCACCTATGGGAGTAATTTCAGCAATGCAAGCCTTCTCTCTGATCCAAGAAGGGTGTGAGGCTTTATTGGTGCAAGTGTCAGTTGAGCGGAATGACGAGTTGGAGAAGGTACCGGTAGCTCGGGAGTTTGCGGATGTGTTTGAGGAACTACCTGGAGCACCGATCGAGCGTGAGGTGGAGTTCAATATAGAGCTGGTTCCTGGAACTGCCCCAATCTCTATTCCACCTTATCGCATGGCACCGGCGGAGTTAAAGGAGTTGAAGGAGCAATTGCAGGAGCTCCTGGATAAGGGGTTCATCCGCCCAAGCGTGTCACCGTGGGGGGCACCGGTGTTGTTTGTGAAGAAGAAGGATGGGTCGATGCGGATGTGTATTGACTATAGGCGGTTGAACAAGGCGACGATCAAGAATCGTTACCCACTTCCAAGGATAGACGATCTCTTCGACCAACTGCAAGGGGCTGAAGTGTTTTCGAAGATAGACTTGAGGTCGGGTTATCACCAGTTGAAGGTGGAGGAAGGATCGGTGCCAATGACAGCCTTTAGGACCCGCTATGGACACTATGAGTTTCTGGTAATGCCGTTTGGCCTCACCAATGCTCCCGCCGCGTTCATGGCTCTCATGAACAAGGTCTTCCATGAATATTTGGATAAGTTCGTGATAGTGTTCATCGATGATATCCTCATTTACTCTAAGACTAAGAAGGAGCATGAGGAGCACTTGAGGATTGTTTTTCATAGGTTGAGGGAGCAGCAACTTTTTGCCAAGTTTTCAAAGTGTGCCTTTTGGTTGGAGGAAGTATTGTTTCTTGGCATGTGGTTTCTAAGAGAGGCGTGGAGGTTGACCCAAAGAAGATTGAAGCGGTGGTTAATTGGTCTCCACCTAAGGATGTGTCGCAACTGAGGAGCTTCTTGGGTTAGCTGGTTACTACCGAAGGTTCGTAGAAGGGTTCTCTACCATAGCGTCTCCTCTACATAAGTTGTTGAGGAAGGAGTCGAGGTATGAGTGGAGCGAAGAATGTCAGAGGAGCTTTGAAGAGTTGAAGAAGAAGTTGACTTCAGCTCCGGTGTTGACCTTGCCAGTAGAAGGTGGAGAGTATGTGGTGTTTAGTGATGCGTCTTTGCAAGGGTTGGGCTGTGTGTTGATGCAGAATGGGAAGGTTGTCGCTTACGCCTCCCGACAACTTAGGGTGCATGAGGTGAACTACCCAACCCATGATTTGGAGTTAGCTGCGGTGGTGTTCGCCTTGAAGTTGTGGAGGCATTATTTGTATGGTGAGACGTTTAAGATCATGACTGATCACAAGAGTCTTAAGCACCTTATGGATCAAAAGGAGCTGAATGGCAGGCAACGGCGTTGGGTGGAGCTCTTGAAGGATTATGACTGTATCATTGACTACCATCCTGGTAAAGCTAATGTGGTTGCGGATGCTTTAAGTCGGAAGGAGTTGGTGGATCTTAGAGCTTTAAGGGTAGAGATGCAGTTAGATGATGTGGGAAGTTTGCTTGCCAAGCTCAACATTAGGCCTATGCTGAATGATAGGATTGGTGAGGAGCAGCTCAAAGATGCTACTCTGGTGGCTATTCGAGGGGAGGTTGAGAAGGGCTTGGATAATGGATTTGAGGTAGTTGGCGGATTGTTGAAATGCAAGGGTCGAGTGTGCGTACCAGAAGTAGAGGAATTGAGGAAGGGGATTTTGGAGGAGGCTCATTCCTCGATGTATGCTATGCATCCCGGGATGACAAAGATGTACAATGACTTGAAGTTAAGTTTTTGGTGGCCAGGGATGAAGAAGGATGTGGCTCGTTATGTGGCGACTTGTTTGGTTTGTCAAAAAGCTAAGGCGGAGCATAGAGCCCCGGGTGGGTTACTTCAGTCCCTACCTATTCCGGAGTGGAAGTTTGCGGACATCACCATGGACTTTGTATCAGGTTTTCCGCCGACTAGAGAGGGGAAAGATGCCGTGTGGGTAATAGTTGATCGCTTGACGAAAGTTGCTCATTTCATACCCATTCGGTTTAAGCCTAGTGTGGAGGTGTTAGCAAAGTTGTACATAGAAGAGGTGGTAAGGTTGCATGGGGTTCCTCAATCCATCGTCTCCGACCGGGATCCGAGTTTCACGTCCCATTTTTGGGAGGGGCTGCATACAGCATTGGGAACTAAGCTCAAGTTCTCGACGGCGTACCATCCTCAGACGGATGGGCAATCGGAGAGAACGATCCTCACTTTGGAGGAGTTGTTGAGAAGCTGTGCTATGGAGTTTCAAACCCCTTGGACTGAATTGCTACCTCTGATTGAGTTCGCCTATAACAACTCGTACCATAGTAGTTTGAAGTCCGCTCCTTTTGAGGCCTTGTATGGGAGGAAGTGTAGGACGCCATTGTGTTGGGATGAGGAAGGTGCGAGGGTGTTGTCGGGTCCTCAAGTTGTGCAAGAGACGGCTGATCGGGTTAAGGTTATCAAGGAGAGATTGAGAGCGGCTCAAGATAGGCAAAAAGCGTATGCCGACGGTCGTGCTAGAGAGCTGAGTTTCAATGTTGGGGAGAAGGTATTTTTGAAGGTGTCACCGTGGAAAGGGCTGATGCGTTTCGGTAGAAAGGGGAAGTTGGCGCCTCGGTACATCGGTCCTTATGAGATCCTCGCTAAGTCGGGTCCGGTGGCTTATGTGTTGGCCTTGCCGAGGGAGTTGGAACGGATACACAATGTGTTCCATGTGAGCGTGCTTAGGCGGTATCATGGGGACCCTTCTCATGTAATTCAGCCGGAAGAGGTGGAGATTGAGCAAGACTTAACTTATGAGGAGAAGCCAGTCGCGATCGTGGATAGGCAAGTTCGGGTCTTGAGGAATAAGAAGATTCCGCAGCTCAAGGTGGTATGGAGGAACCATGAGAGCGAGTCGGCTACTTGGGAGACCGAGGAGAGTATGAGGCGGCGGTACCCGGAATTAGTGGAAGTGTATGAATCAGGTATTAATTTCCCTTGATGTATGCTTTTGTGGTTGCTTATGGTGGTGTTGGTTCCAAGAAGGTTTAGGGTGTGTTCGGTGTCATATTGCTAGGATGAGTTAGGGATGATTTCGGGGACGAAATCCTTGAAGTTGTGGAGACTTGTAACATCCCCGCCCAACCGAACGGGTTAGAACTCAAGTTTGGGTGACTAGAGTGCCGGAAACGGTACTTAAGAGGGTCTCTTGAGGTTCGGGACGTTTGGGTGTGTGCCGGGTCGAAGTTGCAAAAGAGGGGAACTGTGAACAGTACCAAAAGTGCTCATTTCGGGCCCTAATGTGCGCAGGCGCACATTTGGAAGTGTCAGGCGCACTTTTCAATTAAATCAGCAAACTTTCGGCAGAATATTCAAAATGTGCGCCATTTAGGGGTCAATGTGCGCCGGCGCACATTTTGACATGCCAGGCGCACATTTTGTGCATAAAAGGACGGAAATTGCACAGTAATCCGTACTTTCGTCTTCCTTTCTCTCTCCCCGAAAATCCATTGACGAACCAACTTCAAGCAACCTTCGAAGGGTGATTCCGGGAGCTATAGAGGTCGGAATTGAGTTCCGTTTGTTGCTATGGATTCGTAGCGACGAGGAGAAGAGATCGCTAACCTCGATTTTGGGTTTCTGGGTGTAGGTCGTGAGCAGTAAGGAAGGGTAGAGCTACGAGTTTGGAGGTTGGAGTTCGAGTTTCTGGGGAACTAGAAGACGATTAGAGCCTCGTCTTCTATTCCAGGTGAGGGCCTAGCGTTGTGTAAGTAGTAAGGACAGCGTGAGGAGTTTCAATTGGACTTAGAACAAAACCTAGGTTATGCATGAAAGTTATGAGCGTAAAAGGGGATAAACTGTTCTGTGAATGTGCTTGATTGCTATTGTTGATTGCCGTGATTGATTGTTGTTGTTGATTGATATGATTTGGGATTGGGTGTGAACTGAAGTGAATTAAGTAATGGATTGACTTAGGAATGAGAATTAGGATGGTGGGGGAAATGAGTGCGGGTGCTATGATACTATGAATTGTTGGTTGTGGATGCAGGAGAGTTGCCCTGCCAATGTGGGGTCGCTCTGAATAAGAGGAACAGGTGGGTGACCCTAGACTCATGGCATGGCCTCCCCTGTACTTGCAGGTGGGGGTGGCCGGTGAGCTAGCCGGTTACCCTTTGGTTGATTGTAAGTGTGTGTTGTGGTCGTGGCTGGAGCGTGGAACCCAGGGATGTACTGGGAACCGTGCACTGTGATATGAACATGGATGATGTGAATTGTGCCTTGTGAGAATGAGCTGTGATGAGTTGGATTTGTGGTGTTGGTATTTGAATGTCAAAGTAGAACCTGAAGGAGCCCACACTGCCCCACCCGAAATACCGATGGTTTGAGTCTGATTCACTGGGGTGAATCCTTGGTTGGGTATCAAGGATGGTTGTCGTTCTCCTTAGTGGAAGGATCCCTTGAGGATGCGTCGGATGTCGTTCTCCTTCGTGGAAGGATCCCTAGTGGATGCGTCTGGTTGTGTGATGGCCGGCGGGTGGTGGTGTGGATAACTCCTTGGCGCCTAATAACTCACCTAGATAATATGAATGTGTATGTTCGTGAGCTTGTGGTTGTGGTTGTGACTTGATTGATGGATGTGATGTGATGATGCTGTGTGTGCTGTGGATTGATGTACTACTTCGGTGTGATTCTATCTTATGAAATGTGCTTGAGAACGAGAACTGACCAACGTGATCACCTAGACTGCTTCTAGGGAATTAAAATATGGAAAGGGGGTTTGGGTATGGTTCCATTGTTGAATGTCTTGTGCGGAGTTGGAATCGCTCCATAGAGTAGGACAACGTGTAGGTAGGCCCAGTGGGTTCACTCAATTTCAATAGGAAATTGATCCCTTTCTCCCTTTCAGGATCTCGTGGTTAGAGAGGAGGGTGTGGAGTCAGAGTTGAGGGTGGTTTCCGAGAAGAGCTGGGCTGAAGCTATGAGGTGAAGACCGGTGCCTACTTGGAGTTGACCTATTTATATATTTCAGTTGACTTGGGACACTTTGGGGGTTTTACTTGGATTTATGTATCTTTCAGATTATGTTGGATTTTATGGGTTTTATGATGGATTTGGAGTTGTAAACAGTTTATGTTTTTCCTGGTTGATGGAGGCCTCTCATTTATACTCTTATTTTGAGCTTGGATTTGATTGTTATCACTGTCGTTTTTCACTGGGTAATACTCGATACCGGTTCAACTCGGGCTTCACCGAGTTGATTCGGGACGGTGTTACAACGCTGATCTCAGATGCAATCATGCACATTGTGCGCAGAGAGCCGGGGTTGAAGGTTGAGACAGTTATTGATTGCATTCTGGAGAAGTACCACCGTAATATATCGTACCGGAAGGCGTGGTTTGGCAAGCAACGTGCTGTCGAGAAGCTGTACGGTGACTGGGTGGCATCATACAACAACATTGAGACAATCGTGAATGCTATTCGTCTCACAAACCCCGGGACACGGTACGAGATCATAACCCACCCGACGGGTAACTGTAGGATGTTCAAGAGTGTGTTTTGGGCGTTTTGGGCCATGCATAGAAGCCTTCAAGCACTGCTCTGGGGTCATGATCATTGACGGCACATTCCTCACGGGCAAGTACAAGCAAGTGTTGTTGATGGCTAGTACATTCGATGGGCAACATCGGATTGTTCAATTGGCGTACGCCATAGTTGACAAAGAGGATTCCGATAATTGGAAGTGGTTCATGGAGAATCTACAGAGACATGTGACCAATCGGGCCAACATCACAATCATCAGTGATCGACACAAGGGGATAGCAGCGGCAATGCGCAACATTGATCGAGGGTGGGTATGGAGGTGGTGTCTACGCCATTACGTAAGCAACTTCAACAAGAAACACCGCAACCAAACTTTAAAATCTCGCCTTTGGAACTTAGGTATTTGTCAACTTGTTTACGGTGTATATTTGAACTTAACTAATACAATATTGTCATACAAACTAGATATTCATAGAAGTCTTCATCGCTACCCGCAGGAATAGAAGGGAATGTGCGGAAGTTTGAGGCAAAGAAGGCAGAATGGTTGGCGATCCATGATGAACAAAACGTACGAGAGCCAAAATGGGTGAATGAGGAACTACCCTTATGGAGCTTGGCCTATGACAACACTGAGGGAGGCGGTGCTCGGTGGGGAACCATGACGACCAACGCGCAAGAATGCGTGAACGGAGTACTTAAGGGCGTGCGACGTTTGCCCATGTCTTCTGTGATCGAGCACACATTCCACCGTATGGTCAAGTATTGGCATAGGCGCCGTGGGGAATACCAGGGAATGTTGGCAGAAGGGAACGCGTATACGAAGTACTGTCAGAAATTAACCAAAGAATCTACGTCCAGTTCCGTCAGACACTACGTGCTGCCGTACGATGCGGCTAACGGGGTTTACGAGGTTAAGTCTGGTCCAAACAATCAGAACCGTAGCGGTAATAATAGCTACGTTGTTCAGTTTGATAGGCAGTCGAATCGTAAGGGACTTGCACATGCGGGAAGTTCCAGGGGTACAAGGTACCGTGCTCCCATGCTGTAGCTTGTTGCACATTTGCTGGTGCTAACTGGCAAAACTACGTCAGCCCCTTCTATCTGGTATCCAAGACCCAGCTAGTGTATGCTCAGTCATTCCAACCAATACTGGGTCCTAAAGACTGGATCCCACATTTTGGGTAACAAGATCCATTCAACTGAAGGATCTCGAACCCTATTTTGGGTGTCCGCTTGAGAGGGAGGTATAAAGACTGGAATGATTTTCTTAATTTGTCACCTATCCCATTAATATTTCCTAACCCGCATGTTTCGTTGCCATTTTTTAAAGAACAAGGGTTGTGGTTATTTTGAAACATTGGTGGTTCGGGAGGCTGTGGACAAGATCAGAAGGGAGAAGGACAATATAATTCGGGCGAAGGACAAAGAACTTGATCGAGCTAAGAGGGAGAACCAAAGGGTCGTTAGGGAGAAGGACGAGATGATTCGACAACTGAACCAGAAAATCAAAGAACAACAAGAGCTTATGAATTTCATTATGCGAAACCCTCGGACCTGAACCGTGTTGGAACTGTTGTTTATGTAATTTTCGTAGTGAAGTTTGTTATAATAAAATGTGGCGCAGTAGTGTTCCATCCACATATAGATCACCATAGTACGACAAATAAAAACATTAACAGCGAAAATGACATGAAAGTGCAAATCAGTAAAATCGATCACCATAGTACGACAAATAAAAACAGTAAACCATAACATAAATCCAGAAACGAAAAACTGAAAATGTGAGTGTCAATGCCTCCGACCCCTCTGGCGTCTCTGTCGCTGCTCGTCCGTGTAGCAATCCGGTGGACGCAATGTAGTCCGATCACGTAACATGTGAGTGTACGGTGGTGTCTGGATGGACTGCGGTACGAAATCAGGTCGATGGGCCCAATCCTCGAACCCACTGTCCTCCGAGAAACCCTGGGAGCCGACCGGATGGCTCTGATCAACGTGCTGGCTGGTGGGCCCATACGGCTGGCTACTCGACGCACCTGGGTGTCCTGCATGCTGGTAATCGGACGACGTCGTCTGGTACTGAGGTGCCGTCGGCTGGTACTGAGGCGCCGTAGCCTGGTACTGAGGAGGGTCATCGAAACTGTAAGTCCGCCCGTCAGCGAAATCCTCGTTCCACACATAGTAGGGTGGAGGTGCGTATCCCACATCGTGGTGCGCGAGAACCGCCGTAATCGACATTATCCAACCCTGTACTGTGACCTCTCTGTGGGATGGGATAGCCATCATAGGGAGGGTATGTCGGCAGGCGTGATGCTGCACGTGGGCGGTGTGGTCCTCGATCGGGAAGGCGCTCATATGCTCCACTCATAGCCAATCCAGATCGGAGCACATGACTCATGTGAGAATCACTCGTACCACTCAAAATGGTAGCCTGCTCCAACGAGGCGATCTGAAAGGCAAAACAAAAAGAAAAGTTAGTGTACCCTAAGGGAATACTAAATTGGCTACAGTTACTAAAGTAGGTGGCCACTAACCATCCCCTGAAACTGTGCACCATCATGTGATATGGCCAGGCGTGTCCGTCTCCTGTACCACTCGTCGTACTCATCATGGAAGTGGTGGCTCAATGGATCTGCTCTCACATCGCCCTCGGCAATGTGCTGATCCCGCTCCTCCCAGAGACGTAAGTACTGTCGGTACCTAGCACCCCAATCATGTACTGGTGCTCTGAAGTCTAGTCCCAGCAACTCCTCGACGCGAGCAGCAGGCTCGGCGTCCTGTGGGATACGCTGACCATGTCCGAACTGACGCATGCAACGATCAGGATGGTGCCATGAGACACAGTCTATGCACAGCATGGGGCAAACAGCTCGCCAGAACACATCGGCCTCCAACTGATAGTCCTCCTCTCGAAAGGCGTACGGCATCCACTGGAGAATTAATAAATATGTTGTAAGGGAGAATTAAGAAAATCATGAAAGAGTATGTACATGAGGTTAAGATTCCTAACCACGAACTCCGTGTTCCGATCAAGTGCGTAGCGTATTTCCTCCAGCTTCATAGCCACGCGATGTTGGTGGCGCCGGATGACAGACATCCAGCGCACACCACGAGGAACGGTGTCAGCATCTGGTGGGTCACCACCTGCTACGTAGCGCTCGGCTATGATCGGGAATCTCTCCAAGGCCCAGAGCTGGACCAGCAAGGTGAAGCCTCCCAAGTCACCTGTACCCCTCTGACTCCCAGCCGTGAAGAAGGCCGCCCTCCCCATGGCCTTATACAGCCATGCTAGTACCGCACTACCCCAACTGAACGTGGATGCAACCGCAGAGTCCCCAATAAGCCGGAGTAGATGAACCGGTATCAAGTCTCCAGTCCGGTCAGCTAGTAGAATGGCGCCAAGAAGAACCCAAGTGTAGGCTCGTGCATAGCGGAGAACAACATCTGCTGGAGCACCAGCCGGTAGACGATCAAACATGCCCTTCACCCACGAGATCTTCACTGACTGTCCCGTACAACTCTCAGCTGGGGGTCGGGCACCCAACAACTCCTCACATATAACACCCGGATCACGTCTGTCCACCGCTACGGTAACAAGAACTCCATTAATAGGAAGACCCGTAAGTACCTCAACATCCTCCAAAGTGATCGTCGCCTCGCCCGGTATCAGGTGGAATGTGTTAGTCTCTGGCCGCCACCTCTCAATCAATGCTGTGACGAGCTCCTTACACGGTGTGAAACGAGTAAACGAACAACAGAGAGGAGTCGACACTCTCGCAAGAATGCCTCGTAGTCTGAACTCCACTCTAAGCAAGAACTACGCTGTCGCAACTTCAGCGCCTTGCACGCATGTGGGTCACGCCACACTAAAGTAGCCCTATGCTTGTTCTCCCCCCACAATAGAGAACAATCACCAGGTTGAGGCTTAACGCCCTCAGGAGTCTGATCAACCAACGGTTCATCCCATCCATAGTTCGACATCTATTGTATAGTAAATTGTTAGGAAAACTATTTTATACTAATTCTCTTTCTCAAAAGTATACTAGTTCTCTAACCTCAAAATTATACTAATTGTCTAACCTCAATATTATACTAATTGTCTAACCTCAATATTATACTAATTCGCTAACCTCAACATCATACTAATTCTCTAAGCTATCCATAAATAATGACATGGTTCACAATGACATAAGAACAATAAATAATATATGTACTACGTACCTTGTGTAATGGTGCGAGAAAAGGTCCTCTCTGTTTTATAAAAATCCTACAACGTCAATATGACAGTGTTAATAAATCACTTTGGAAAAAATTATCTAACCTAAAACCGTAAACTAATTATCTAACCTAAAACCCTAAACTAATTCTCTAACCTAAAACCCTAAACTGATTCTCTAACCTAAAACCTACTAAATAATGTAATTTTAAAAAAAAAAGGGGAGAAAGGAGACTTACCTTTGCCTTAGGGTTAAAGAGTGGTGTGGGGGGAATGGGGGGTTGAAAATGGGGTATTTATAGGGGTTGGGGCGAGTTTGCCCGGTGTCTAACCCTCGGGCGAGATCGCCTGTAGCCCGGGCGATATCGCCTGTGTCTGGGGCGACATCGCCTGTGGCTGGGGCGAGATCGCCATGTGTCCAGCCAGACAGCATTTACTCGGTTGGTTGGGCAGTTTAGAATCGGTTTGATCAGAAATCATTGGTGCAGGGGCGATATCGCCTGTGCCTTGGGCGATATCGCCTAGGCCTGGGGCGATTTTATTTATAAAAATCAATAGTTTTTAAAACGTATTTATTTAGGTTAATAGTTAATTTTTTTTATTTATTTTAGTGAAAAGTCCTTGACATGCCGACAAAATTAATTAATTTGGTTTATGTAATTTAATTAGTCCAAAAAACTTGTACCAACATTTTTCAACCTAAAAAAAGACGATATTATTAATTTAACGAAGAAAAAGCCGCTAAAATTTGCGAATCTTTTATAAAGCTGATTCTTCTTTAGCAAAGGGAACAGCGGCGCAATATAGTATTTAATCATGCACATTAGTTAATTAATTAACTAACTATATGTGAAAGCAGGTCAAAGCTTATGAGTCATGTTTTGAATTAGGCATTTTAGGTTTAGGTGTGGATAATAGTCTTTCATCACTTTACTAGTTTTGTCATCTAATTAACCAATTACGTACAGATTAGGTTTGGGGGTTCGCCGGTGAGAAGCTCTGAGAGAGATCCAAATAATTGAATTTTTTATTTTTGTCACGACTACGTAGCCTCTCGAATATAAAAATTGTCAAAACTAGACGGGGTGGACCTCATGATTATTCGTTAAAACTTAGGTGATTATTCCGTCATGGGCATGTACTCAATCGGGGTTTTGTAATTTTGGGGTCAAAATTACGTAATTATATACCATGAATGGCAGAAGTTCGAAATATATTCAGATTAGGAAAAATGTTAGGACAGCCAGCGCCTAGCAGGCTAGGGTGCGAGCATGCGCGGCCCTGGCCAATTTCCATACTTAACAAAATTAATAAATAGGGAAAATTGCACTTTGGTCCCTCTACTTTTCCAACTTAACAAATAACCCATTTATATAAACCACTTCTTTTTACCCTTGTTATTTTGGCTGCTTTGCATTTTGGTACTTCCATTTCAACACAACATGTTAACTTTTGTACTGAATGCGCACCAATATTAACATCATGAAATCGTTAGTTGAAATAGAAGGACCGAAAATGCAAAACGGTCAAAATAAAAGTGGGTACAAAGAGTGTGTTATAGTATATGGGGTTATTTGTTATGTTGGAAAAGTAGAGGGACCAAAGTGCAATTTTTCCTATTTGTTAATTTTGTTAAGTATGGAATTTGGCCAGCGCCACTGGCTGCTCCTAACATTTTCCCTAATCCGAACATATTTCAAACTTCTGTCATTCACAATACATAGTTACGTAATTTTGATCCCAAAACTACAATTCCCTACTCAATCCATTATTTTTTATGCATATTGGCACTAAGTGGTAAACGACTAACCATGAAATGTACTTCATTTTCATGGGTAGACATCGAACCCTAATTTTACGATTAAGCAAACAATTGTACCACAATAATGTGTATCTTTAATGTCAAATATTCCCTGGAAGCAGATCAGCGTCCAGCCTTTATTGGGTTTGGAAAGTTCCAAACCCAATTCCAACCATTAGATCTAGTTTGACCCTTTGACCAATCTAATGGTCCAGATTTAACAGGGGCATTTAGGACTTTATACAAATAATTTAATTATTATATTTAATTTAAATATTTTATATTAAATATTATATATTTCTTTCGTTCACTGCTGCAACACTCCATCGCCGGCCGCTGTTCTCCGGCCATCGTCGCCGGAGACTTTTCCGGTGACCAGCACCGGTGATTTTTCCGGCGACCGATGCCGATGATTTTTTCGGCGATCAGCGTCGGTGCCTTTTCCGATGACTTTTTTTGGTGACTTTTCCAGTGATTTTTGGGTCACTTTTTCCGGTGACTTTTTCCGATGTCTTTTTCGATGACTTTTTCGGTGACTTTTTTCGGCGACTTTTCTGACGAGGACAAGTTAACTAGTTAACCTGATTTTTACTATTAACTTATTAGCATGATTTTTTTATTCATAACTAGTTAACATGTTTTCCGGTGAGGCTTCGGAGACTGACCAAACTCCGGTGACTTTTTCGACGAGGACAAGTTAACTAGTTAACCTGATTTTTACTATTAACTTTTAGCATGATTTTTTTTATTTATAACTAGTTAACTAGTTAATTTGGGTTTTTACAGTTACCATGTTTTTCGGTGACTTTTTCGGCGAGGCTCCAAAGACCAACCAAACTCCGGTGACTTTTCCAACGAGAACAAGTTAACTAGTTAACCTGATTTTTACTAACAATTTGTTAACAAATTTTTTTATTGATAAATTAACCTGAGTTTTTATAGTTAACTAGTTATCTAGTTAACATGTTATCTAATCGAGTTAACTAGTTATCAAGTTGTTAACTAGTTAACCAGTTGAGTTAACTATTTATCAAGTTGTTAACTAGTTAACAAGATTTTTAGTTGATAATTAGTTATCAAAATTGAGTTAACTAGTTAATTTATCAAATTTAGTTATCCAGTCGAGTTAACTAGTTTACAATTGAGTTAACTAGTTATCCAAATCGAGTTAACTAGTTATCCAATCGAGTTAACTAGTTACCAAGTAGTTAACTAGTTATATAATCGAGTTAACTAGTTATCTAATCGAGTTAACTAATTATCTAATCGAGTTAACTAGATAACCAATTGAGTTAACTATTTTTTGTTACCGGTGGCGATACTCCGGTGACCGGCGACCGGTGCCGGCGAGGCTCTGGTGACTTTTCCGACGAGGCTCTGGTGACTTTTCCGACGGGGCTCCCGGTGACTTTCCGGCAACGTCTAGTTAACTAGTTAACCTGATTTTTACTGATAACTAGTTAACTTGTTTAACATCATGATTTATCGAGTTATCTAGTTAACCAATCGAGCTAACTAATTAACTAGTTATCTACTCAAGTTAACTGATTAACTTATCGAGTTAACTAGTTATCAAGTTGTTAACTAGTTATCTTCTCGAGTTAACTAATTAACTTGTCAAGTTAACTAGTTAACCAACTAATTAACTAGTTAACAAGATTTTTAGTTGATAACTAGTTATCAAAATTACTTAACTAGTTAACTTATCGTGTTAACTAGTTAACCAATTGAGTTAACTAGTTATCTAGTTATCTATTCGAGTTAACTAATTAACTTATCGAGTTAACTAGTTATCATATCGTGTTAACTAGTTAACCAATCGAGTTAACTAGTTATCTTATCGTGTTAACTAGTTAACCAATCGAGTTAACTAGTTATCTTATCATGTTAACTAGTTAACCAATCGTGTTAACTAGTTATCAAACTGAGTTAACTAATTAACTTAGCTTTTTAGTTCATAACCAATTATCAAAATCAATCACAAAAATTCACAAAAAAGTTCAAGCCAACAAATAAAAAGGGAAACTATAGTCCTTAAAAGACAACACAAAATTCCTTGGAAACAAAGCTACTACTTATGACAAAGATAATACACAGTTTTATTTATGTTCTGGCTACTGCGGCAAATACTCTTCCAGACTGATGATTTGTCAATGCTCCATGGCATCCAAGAAGCTGCAACAAGAAACAGATCATCAAGGAGGAAACACACAAGAACTATTAGCAAATGAATTGTCGTTGAATCATCGAAGTTGCAATTTAAGCATACCCTTGGAATTGACACCATCAGGCATGATCCGTTCTCCTGCTTCAGCTTCACATGATCAGCTCTGTTGAACTTGGTGAACCCCCTGTGCAGCACAATAGTATTCAAACGATATGAGAATGTGTGAATGGCATTATGGCAATCATCCATGACAATGACTACCAACTTGAGACACGAAATCGTTGCTGAAAACCCAATCAGAAAATGTTTTACCAGCAGGATCAACCAATGATGCTAAGCTACTACACCTTTCGTAAAACATCATTGTCTTTGAGTTTCATTGTTTTAGCTTGACCACATCTTGATCTTGTTTTCCGCCTTATTAAAAGCTTAGCACTCAGATCCCTCGTTGCAATTTCCTTCTCATGCTTACACTTTACACATATGCACATACACAAATAACAAATTGATATACTTACCATTCGATGACACTGAAGCAACCTTGGGCTATCACCATCCTCCCAAATTCATGAAATCAACAACAAACCCAAATCTTCAAACGACCAAAAGGGGACAAAATTTGATGGGGTCTTCAAACTGTAGAAAGTGAAATGATTGGCTTTACTAAAATTGACTAAACCTGAAATCAGTGTATTTTAGGAGACAATCAATCTATTCACGGTTAAACAAAGGATTGAACAGAGATATAAGAAGCAATAAACATACCACTTCCAGCTGATGATGATCTTTTGCCTTTCGGGAAACTTGAACTTGGCACGATGAAGAGCCTCCTGAGCATGCTGACTGGTGTTGTACTTGCAGCGAACAGAGAGCAGAACCTAGCCAATAGCAACACGAGCACAGAAACCCTGGGGCTTACGAAAGCTAGCGGAAATGCAAGACAAAATCGAATTAATATTAGCGCATAGCAGATAAATCAACATTGAGAAGATTAGACTATTGAATAGTTGAGATTCAGATGAAGCCATAACCTAATAGAGTGATGTGTTGCAGATCCGGATCGTAATTGTGGTTGTTCACGGTGAGATGAGTGCGTTTTGTGAGTCCACTTCCACCACTCGATGAGTCGATATTGATTCCGGTGAGGCAGTTTTCGGTGAGGAGTTGCACGAGTTGTGGATGCAGGAGATTAGGCTGGCGATGATGGACGACGATGCTGCGATGACTTAACGCCGACTGAGGAAGAACGGAAGAGGAAGGGGTGGGTACCGGCGTCGACGAGTTGACCGCGAGGACGCCGACTGAGGAAGAACGGAAGAGGAAGGGAAAAGGAAGAGCTGGGGAACGGCGGCGGCTGTGATGTTTGGGAAGGGAAGGACCGAAGGAGATAGGAAGGAAGGAGGCTAGGTTACTTTGTTTTTTTCTAAAATGCCGATTTTACCCCTCTGATTTCTGGGTTGGAACCGGTCCAAACTTTTAAGTTTGGACGCAGATCCGAAGCCAATATTCCCTAATGATTTTTTAATCTTCTTTTTTTAGGTATAACTTAATACGAAACTCAAAGACCAAAATTTAATTAATTTGACTCGCATTATAATAATTTAGTAGATAGTCATGATTCCTTCTCCACGGTTCAGAAAAATTCATACTACATATATCTTCCAATAATGTTTAGGAATATGTGAGTAAAATCATTGTGTTGTGGTGAGTCACCTCTCTATATGTTGAGTATAACTGTACGTAAAGTGTAAGATCAAACATTTTGTTATCATCTTCAAAACACGGACTCGTTTCTTTTCTTAGCTACGTACAGAAGTCCAAACTAGCTAAACTCAGATAATTTTAAGTCTGACCCAACAAACTCAATCTTATAAGCTAGCCATTACATGATTATCAAATCATTTGTTTGGTTTTTCCCAAACAAAGAACAAGATGCATGGTTGAAGAACTTGATATTGCTATTTATCATCAAATCAAATAAATAAATAAATAAACCCCTGGTGCAAGCTGGCTAGCTAGATACACAGTTATTTTTGTGTGCCTTTACTTGTTTTGTCTTTCTGTGCCCTGATGATATATATGACTGAGACTCAACCTTTAAATCTTTTGCTTTTCCTGTCTTGTATTACCTATTTGCTTTGCCTTTTGTCCTTTTTTTTCTTTTATTTTTAATTAGTTAATATTTTCCCTCCATTCAAAATTTGGATGGTTTTAATTTGAGTAGACATAAAAAAAAAGAGAGCCAAATTCCAAAATAATGACAGTAAATCAATGTACTTAAAGGTTGCGTAGCTACAAATTTCGTCAATAAATTAATATTGTTACGGTTAGTAAATACTATAAGATCCATTCATAATTTCTCCAACAACTTGATTTTATTGGGAAATGCAATGGTTCTTGACATGGTATCAGATTTCTATAATAACCGAAAGGTCTTGACAATAGTGAATGCAACCATTCTTGACACGCTGTGTGATGTACAAATTATTTTTTTGATGTACAAATTATCATTAAGTTAGAGGCGGGACGTTAGTGGATGAATATGTTCACACCAAACAAAATAGAATTTCACACCATACAAAATTCACTTCTGACATTTTTAGATTACTACTGTTACAAAAAAATAAGATTCTTTTCTTATCGATTCCCTCTTCTTGCCCTATTTTGCTGTTCATGAAACATTGGCTAGCCTAGCCTAGCCCCCAATAGTGATAAGAGACCAATGGAATGAAGGGAAATCATGCAATATATACCCTTTCTGTATGTATGCACTACTTTACATCCGGGGCTCGTTGGTACAGGGATTGAGAATTAGAGAAGGTATGAGAATTAGGGAATGTTTAGAAGAGTGTTTGTTAAAAAACTGGAAGATGTTAAATTATTTGTTTAACATGTATATTTGATAAAGAAAATAGTATGAAAACAAACAGTGACCCTTGCTTGGAGGAAGTCAGAATTTCTAACAAAAAGTTCTGAGAATACACATTCTGGAGAAAATAAAAAGCTCTAATTATCTAAAAATACACAAACTCAACTCATCAAACCGATAAGAACGTAGCTACTTAACGGTAAAACGTTTCGGGTCTAGACCAATATAATAATACCGGGACTTGTTGGGGGTTGAAGAGAGTACTTTCAACGGTAAAGAAAAAGAAGCCATTGGAAAGACACAATTCTGAAGAATAGCTAAGTGACAAAACAAGAACAAATTACAGGTAGGTAGATGAGGAAGAAGACAACAGAAGCTCACATTTTTCATCAATGGAGCTTCAGAGATCTCCAGTGAAAACCCCAACAACCCCAATGGAAAAAAAGACCATTAAAAAAAACTCTGAATAATAATATATAATAGAAATAAAGAAGATGATGAAGTAGTTACACAAAATCAAATAACACTCTCCATAATTAATATATAGTTTGATCCATATCATATATCCAATAATTTCACCCCCCCCCCCCCTCTCCCTCTCTAATATACATATCCCCAAATATATCATCATTGTTGAAATCCCGATTATCTATGTATCTATATATATAGAGATATCGAGGCAGATCCATGGCCTCCATGACTCGATTCGACAAGCTCATCTTGGATTCAGAAATCACAAAAATTACACAT
This sequence comes from Linum lewisii, assembly GCA_034768395.1. Taxonomy (NCBI): domain Eukaryota; kingdom Viridiplantae; phylum Streptophyta; class Magnoliopsida; order Malpighiales; family Linaceae; genus Linum; species Linum lewisii. The sequence continues at coordinate 15,338 of JAVBHU010000124.1, read as the reverse complement.
GAAAAAAGTTACCTTTTTTTTTTATCTAAGATAACATGAACTTCGAGGTGAATCCAGCTAGCTCACTGCTCTCTTAAAGGGGGATTGGATTGTATCTTACCGTTTATAGCTAGTTGGAGATGGGGTTTGGACCGCTAGGAACCTCGTGCTCATCAGCTCCAAAGTAGTCTGATCTCTTCGATTTCGACTTCGAGTCATGGTGCTCGGGTTTAGGGTGCAAGGTTGTTGTTGTTGTTGTTGTTGTGGAGGGGGATTCCAAGAGTACCCTTTTGATCGAAATCGAGGAGGCATGATATGTTGTCTCGATGTGTTGGAGGAGTAGAAGGTGTGAAGAGAACAAGGAAGAGGAAGAAGAAGATGAGTAAGGAGAGTGAGATGAGGTGTCAGAGAGCGAGGTTTCGAGGCTGAGATCGAGGGTGGTTGGTGAGTTGTTGCCATGCAATCGGACGATGTCGGAGAAGAAGAAAGAAAGAAGCCACCCCCCAAGTTACCCAAGGGTTCAATATCCATTAACCAACCCTTTTTCACCCTTTGAGAAAGAGAGAAGAGAAGAGAGAAGAAAGGGTTTGAGTAAAAGTGGAGGAAATTAAGGGGTGAGTTTAGAATTCCAAGCACATTATAATGAATCTGGTTCGGTTTCCCCATGGCAAGGTTAAGCCTCAAATGAAAAACCCACTTTAACATTAGAAGCATCCGTGGAAAGAAAATAATTTTTTTAGTGTTTATTTTTTAAGTCTCGATTTATTTGTTTGCAAATGTTTTGATGGATTTTTTTTCTGATTGTCTTGAACTTAACTTTTGTTTGCTAAATCAATTTTTTGAAGTCATATTGATTTAGAAACATCGCTTATTTGAAAAGTTTGTTTGACAAAAAGTAGAAATGATTATTTTCTTTCTTCTTTGCAATGATCATAAATGGACCTATTCATTTTAGTATGTAATTTGAATTAATTAATTTTCAAAATATTCTAAAATTAATTATAATACTCAATTTAAACAATATGTGTATTTGGGTACTATATAAACAATTATTTGGCTATGATTATATTTTCTACTTTAAAATATTTAAGTTCTCAATTAAGTGACATGTTAATTATTTTGACCTATTAAGTTTAATCCTTCAATTCAAAATTTTAGTTGATTTATAACTTTTTAAACATAATCTTGAATCTATCATTATACAACAAGATCATTACTCATTTACTAATTATACTAAATAAATAATGAAAATATCACATCGGCCAACGGGCCGAAAAAAATGCTAGTTAACATTAGAAGCATCCGTGGAAAGAAAGGAGAAGAAAGGATGCAATCATATGCTTTTACCAAATTGCCCTTGTTGCTATTTTTGTTCATGGTGTTGGTTCCAAAGTTTGGACATGTATAAGAGTTTCATGTTTGTACATATTGTCACTAAATTAATGTTATATTAATGGTGGAGTTGGTTGGACCAATGGGTCGACATCTGAGTTCCTAGATCGTAGAGATGAAATTTTATGTAAAATTATAGAATTTGAAAGAATTAAACTGACATCAAGTTTTATATTAGTTAACTTTTAAACTTGAAATTCTGCCTAGAATTATCAACCTTAATTTAAACAAATTCCTTTGTTAAATTTCACTGAATCTCATCTAGTCATCTTATCTTATTGGTACTCGTTACATCTTACCAAATCCATGTGTATATATAATTTAAAAACTTACACATCATAACATGAAATTTTGATACATTTTTGTATAATAATATATAATGTTGTCGAAAACTCATGTGATATTTGAATGACAAATAATTAATTTAGGAACTAAAAAGTCAATGGGAGTAGACATAAATCTCATATAATAATTAAAATACACTATTTCTCTATAAAGAATTAGTTGGGGTTTGGTATCAATCAAGCCCCAAAATCCAGGGGGGAAATTAAAAAAGATTGATTTCTAAGTTTCAACGACAACATGTTGTGTATTGCCCATAATATTTTTCTTTATAGTAGGTGAGCTATTGAGGTCATATTGCACAACTACAAGGCTACAATTTATAAGTAATTACCCCAACTATATATTATTATCAATGTCATTCTGTGGGCCTATATGTGTCAACTATACTTTGTTAAAACTTAGCAAGGTGATTAGCTATTAGTGTTAACCTCGTTACACATAGAGAGAGTAGAGAACGAGAGATAAGACACACAATATAACGTGGTTTCTAGCAGGATACTAGGTGTTCGGCCAAATTCTAGCGGTCTAGCTAATTAGGGCAGAAAAGACAAAGTACCCTCTAACTAACTAGCCCTTACAATACACGCTAACAATTAGATTATCGGGTTAAGAATTAGGTTCAAGGATTTAACGCGTACACATACGTGTATACATCTGTATATATGTTTCATGACATATAGTTGTTTATATACGTGTATTATAGTTGTGCATATACATGTGTTTTCATGATCTATTTACTCGATTTTACTTGTTCTTGATCAAAATATGTTGAGGTATGGAGCATGATGAACTGTATACTAAAGTCAATGAAGAATTGGTTGCCTTGTCTTTTAATATTCTAGAATAGTTTGCTAATCGGTCAACAAATTGGTGTGTGGGCGGGGCACATCCTCGTACTGGATTGGTAGTTGGTGGCGTAGTGTCAGGGTGAGACACCCGACGCCGACGTGACTCCAACGGAAGATCTTCCTACAGCGGGTGGAGGATCCTCAACGTAGGTCTCCTTAGAGATGAGGTGGGCTAGAAAATTTTAGGTCAGGTGCCAATACTAATTAAATTTATCAGATTTAGTAACGCCAATCGTTAGCATGACATGCATCATTCACATATAGCACTATACTCAACTAATTTAGTTTTGAATCAAACGCTAAGCCATAACCAGATGGTGTAGCTAGCTAGCTATAGGTTCTTTGATTGTTCAAAGTTGTTACGTAAATAAATATGATAATTAAATTAACGCCCCTCTTCACAAGTCAAATAAACCTTTTCTTTTCCAAATGAATTGTGTATCTTTTTTCAAACTTGCGATAGAAGAATCGATACGACATGCACCAATTTTTTTCAAATGCGCAGGAGATAAAGTTAAGCATATCTGAATATGAATATGAACATGAACATGAACATGAACCAACCCTTTTTCTTTTCTTTTTTTCTTCCTTTTAATTCTTTTCCCACCGTATAAATATAATAATAAAGATTATTCAAATCCCACATTGCCGTCTGCCGAAAGGAAGAAAAAAAAAAGACAGAATTTCAAGGTTGTTTCTTGGTTATAACTTACAAGGGTAATTAATTAATAAGGAATAATAATTATCACCCTGTAAAGTGAGTAATTATTAATATTATTGATTTTGCTATCTCTTTCCAGAATTTCCCAACTTACTGGTACGTATAAATGCCATACAAACGCAGGTGTGAAACTGATTACTATATGTCGGATTTTCCATACAAAGGTGTTGCTTAGGATCATGAATTGCGTATGAATCGAGTCGAGTTTTTACCAAACTCGAGTTACGGACTTGTTGTCGTTAATTTTTGGTTGAGACTGATGCAGCAGCAGAGGGCCCCGATATGGGAGGATTTTCCTGATTTCTTCATTTGGCGTGCTGACATTCCGACGAAGATTTCAGGTTTTGTCTGGCAGGTTTTTCACAAGAGTATTTTCATGTTTGAGAATCTCCGGAAAAGAGGATTCATAGGTCCGAATGTTTGTGTGTTGTGCAGAGCTGACCTTGAGTCAATGTCGCACTTGTTTCTGTCGTGTCCTTTTACCTTGCAGGTTTGGTACAGATTTAGTTCCAAGCTTGCATTTGGGGCCCTAGTCATTTTGACATTCGAGAGTTTAACAGACAATGGCAGGCTAGGAACTTTAGTTGTGATTAAGGAGGTTTGGGGAGAGACTTCTTCATGATGTTCTTTGGTTTATTTGGGGGGGGGTGGGGGGGGAGCGAAACGATCGGATATTTAGGGATAGAGAAGGGTCATGTGATTCGATTGTGTGGAAAGTGGCTAGAGCAATAGGAAGTTGGTTACTTGTCAGCGAGATTATTTCCAAGGGCGAGCTCCGCAAGTGGCTATCCTTATGGATTAGCGTTTTTGATCCGGGTTGATTTTGATTTAGGTTGGTTCTTTTGATTCCCGAGAATCAAGAGAGTAGTCTTTTAGGTGAATTTTGAACAAACTCAGTTTGTTAATAACCCTAATTACAATATAAAAAATGATCAGCTTAGCCAAGCTCTTTGGTCGAGGTTAATTTCAATCATACAGTTCATATGACCTCGCCAAGATATTGATCAATGATTTATACTCATGTGCTAGTTACGTAGTAGGGTTGGTTGGAGCTAGCTATCGAGACAGAGCATGCCCAAGCTCAAGCTCAATCAAGTTGTTTTGTTTTCTCCAGTCAATTCACAAGCTGTTTTCACTTAAGTTGGAGTATATATAGTTATCGCAAACGAGGCCAATAGAACCCTTAGCAAAGACAAACATGAATGCATGAAAGTCATAAATAATTAGGGTTATCTCTTTTGGCACAACATGAGAAAACTTCAAATAATAATGAATGAAATTATTGGCTCCATTAGTGTTTAATCTTTCCTTCCGTGGGAAAGAATCAAAGTGAAGTGTAGAAATAAACAATCTAAGGGTCCAAGGTAGGTAGGTAGCTAGCTAATAGCTATAGCTTCGTGCATGGGATTGGGGAATCAAGTCAAATATCAGACGTGGGTGGAGAATTGTATTATTATACAATTATTATATTATGGGCCTACGAGTGAAAAAGGCAAAACTCATCCTGACCATTGATTTGTTTCCTTCCATTATGGTCATTCTCACCTTTTTTTAGTGCCATCATTGATGATCAATTGGTTTCTTCTCCTCACATTCAAACCAAACAGTTAGGAGATGACTTACCCTAAGCAACTAGCCATAGCAACACCACATTTATAAAAAATTTGCCAACTATACTAGTATATATGTTACCTTTTGGGAGACAACATAGTACACTCGACGCTGCGAAGCTTGAAACCCGACACCATAGACCTCAGTTTACACCATACCAACCCAGATGACAATCATCCTCATTTGACTTCTTAACTAACCTGGCTGATCCTCAATTAACTTTTAACCAACTCGATTGGGTAACAAAAAACTTAATAAAATGATTGGATGGTCATTAGCTGGCTTGAGAAGAAACGGATAATATCATACTATAGTGTTGAAATGTTAATGATGATGCGATCCAAATAATATAAATTTTTTCTCATGATTTCAAGAGCTGTTTATAATAACCTGATAAAAAGCCACCCAATGAAATAATTTTATAACTACTTATGAGATTGTTATTAGCAACTTTTATGGACATACTCTTGATGAATATGTGAATCAGATACTTTGTTGATCACCTATTCACGTGAAAGCTAAACTTTTACTCGTGACTCTGAAATATATATGCATCACAAACTGGGCCTCCCACCATTGTTACGTCTGTCATTTTGATATTAGCAAATGCTTTAGCCTATCTCATAATGTCTGGTCTTGACAATATTTTATTGTATTTCAGTCATAAGAGACACAATCGTTTATCATATTGAGTTGCTAAATCTTTTTGGTATGGTTCTCTTCCGTATGACCGAATTCAAATCATTCATGTAACGATAATTTGTAAAGCTAGGAGCCTATAACTTATACATATATGCCATAGATGGTTGATGTTTGAACACCTAAAGGTGGCAAAGAGAAAAGCAAAAGAGGGAGAGACAATGATGCAATTATGATATGAAAAAGGGCTTTGTATGTGAGTGAGTGAGTGAGTGTTGTCTCTGCACAAAATGTTTCCAATCACTGTTTGGTGGCTCTATCTGTCTATCTTATTATAAAGTCATTATTGATGATTCTGTTTTATATTTTTGGGTCCCAAACCAAACATGTCTCTCTCACTCCACACATATTTGTGGACAACTAGTTGCTTGCTTCTGTCCCACTTTGATTTACCAACTTATACCATTGATTGCTACCTTTCATCAAACTTCATTCACCTATCTACTATCCTTTCTTCCAATCATTTCTTTTGGTTTTCGGAACAAGGCTAATTAGTGAGTGTGATGGTATGTAGTCCAAACTGTTTAAGTTGTAACTGAAATTACACTAGACTTATATGATCATGGTTATTAGCGGACTGGAGGGATAGCACGAGTCACGACTCACGACTAAGGTGGAAATGGGTTGAGCCCATTTTTTAGGGTACGCAACTCGACAAAGTCCAAAAAAATCAATTCTGCCACTTGCTCTAATTGGATAGTGCAAGTACTCGTTGTTCGTGTGGGTCGAGTGGCAGAGTATTTACAGTACTCATATTACCTAAACATATATCACAAGAAAAGAATTAAAAATAATAATGAAATTGTGGTGGATAGTTAGATTAGGAGGGGAATTGGAATTTTGTAGCACAATTTTAAAAAATATGTACCGTCAGTAGCCAAATGCGTAAAAATGTCCAGAAATAGCACAATCTGACTGGCAGTCAGCGCTGCGCCAGCCAGATAGCGCTGCGCCACCCAGCCAGCGCAGCGCTGGCTGCCAAGTTAAATTTGTGCCGTTGCAGCGCTGCGCCATGTGGCACACTAGCCGTTACAATGTATCCGTTAACTAACGGTAGTATTGATCCCAGGCAGCGCTGCGCTGGCTGGGTGGCGCAGCGCTACCTGGGATCAATACTACCGTTTTTTTTTTGGTATAAATACCCTCTACCCCCCACATACCATCTTCACACCTCCTCTCATACTTTCTGAAACTCAATTCTCTCTAAGGTATTTTTGATAGTTTGTTTGTGTTTGTCATAAATTTTTTGTTAGTATTATTGTACGCTAATGACGTATTTTATTTGTAGGTTCATAGCAATTGTCCGGCGAGGAAATTTCGTTTGAAGAAGGCCTGAACCCTCCCTCAAAGGTATCATGCTATAAATTATATGGTAATTAAATTGTGTTTTACGATTTTATATGTATTTAACATTGCTTGTGGATATTAAATTGTAGATGGATTACATGTTTGGAGAAGTGCCGGTTGGGGTACGAAAGTGGTAGTCCCGAGGACCCGTCGATTTTATGGGGTGATGCTGACCGACATCGAGCGGCGGGAATTTTTGAAGCTCAGGTTGGTACATTTGAAATGTTATTTATTTTTACAAGGTATTTATGTTTGAATGTTGCATTTATTTTAATAATATTCATAATTTAATTACTTATATTGTAATATTAGGATCAAATTTGAGCGAACATTACTTAGTATTAATTAGTATAATATTATATTGTACTATTAGGATCAAATACAAATTAGGAGCAAATTTGAATATTATATTGTAATATTAGGTTCAAATACAAATTAACTACTAGTTGACTACTAATATTAATTAGTAGCGAACATTATGTACCTTAGAAATTTACTAATAATAGTAATTAGTAACGAATATTAGTTCCGAATATTAGTTACGTTTAAAAAAGTTAAAAAGTAACAAATAATAGTAATTATATTAAAAAATTTAAATAGAATTAGTAATTCACTACTAATGATAATTAGTAGTACCTAATATTAATAATTATAATACTAATTGATATAATTACAAATAATGTAAGTCCTAATTCATATTACTATATAGTAATAATTGAAATGTTACTTCAATTTGAAATGTTAGTTATGTATAAATGTTTGTTATATGTAAATGTTAGTTATATTTGAATGTTAATTATATGTGAATGTTAATTACATTTAAATGTTTAGGGTGCACTCAGAAATTGAGTACTAGTTATTAATTTTGTTACATCTTCTTCCCCCAACTATTAGGACCCACATATGACGCTTAATTGTCGCTTCTCTAAGAAGATCGTGAAGTACGATCCTAGGTTCGAGGCATACCTTGCCCCATAGGTCTAGGTCAGTTGCGTGACTGCTTGGATTTTACCCCTCATTCTGAGCTGATCACCGCATTGGTCGAGAGATGGCGTCCCGAGACGAGCACTTTTCACTTGTACCACGGTGAGGCAACCATAACACTCGAGGACATGTACTTTCTCACTGGTCTGAGCATCGATGGTGTGCTTGTGGAGTCGCAGAGGCGCATTCCGACTGTGGATTCTGATCTGCAGATTTATGTTGAGCAGCTTCTGGGGAAGAAACCATCTACCGCTGACCTGTCTGCTGGCAGAGTGAAGATGTCGTGGTTGCGTAACCACTTTGGCACCATCAGGGATGACGCCGACCAGGAGACTATCGAGCAGCACTGTCGCGCATACATTCTGGACTTCTTCGGCAGCTGCATCTTTGCTGATCGGTCAGGATCACACGCCTCACTCTTCTTCCTTCCACTGCTCGAGGACATGAGCCAGATAGGCGAGTACGCTTGGGGGGCTGCCGCACTTTCATGGCTATATAGGGAGCTTGGCCGGTGTGCTTTCCGCATAGAGAGCAACCCGTCCCGCGACCACGTAGGTGACATTGGAGGTTGGATGGCACTGGTTCAGGCGTGGGCCCTGGAGAGATTTACGTCCATTGCGCGTCGAGTCACAAGAGTCGACAGATTAATGCACCGACGCACTCCCCATTCCACGTATGACTAGGTTCGGGCTACGACTTATTCTTCCATTTTCATGGTTTATTCCATCTTATCAAGTTGTATGAATGACGTGGTTCATTCCGCAATTTTGTAGCTGGAAAGAATGGTATCACGCGAAGACCAGATACATCCTTGTTGGGGGGTACCGCCAGCTGTTTGACGATGGGACTCCATTCGTGGTATTGTATTCTAACAAGAAGATCGTGTTTTTTTCCTTACAGTTTAGGTTTCGTAGTTGTCTAACTTTCTACTTTATTTCATATAGTGGTGTCCCTACTCGGCGGACCGTGAGCATTACAGTCCAGGGACTTTCCCCATCCATCGCGTCGTCGCTCCGCTTATCTGCTTCTTCAGCGCTATGTGGCATAGGCCTGATAGAGTGCTGCGTCAGTTTGGGATGGACCAGCCTGTCCCTACATGGGATCAGCCAGTAGGTGAGGTCATCAGTAACCTGGAGCTGACACAGCGTGGATGGCATCGTACTGATGTGGTAGCTAGATTTGCTGGATATCGAGACCTGTGGTCCACTCGTGTTGACCACATCGCCTCAGGCCGTGGCTGCGGAGCGAGGAGATGGAGTCCTATCACTTCCACGACGAGATCAACCAGTGGTATCATGGCATCACTAGACGTACAGTTTCTCGCCGAGGAGCCGTGGACCAGTCTTTGGTACGTAGGTTCTGTCATAATTATTACAACTACTTCTAGTTACATGTTTAACCATTCTAATTATGTGTTGTAGCTTGATGGCATGGAGAGGCTATACGTGACTACTGGCCAGTCACATATCACGCCTCAGGAGCAGCAGGAGATGCATGCTACACTGAGGTCAATGATGCATGCTTCAGGCGGGATCCATAGGACGTCTGAGTCTAGGAGGGCACCCCGGCAGGCCACCCATCCACGACATGCTGACTACCCAGTGCCTGACCCGCCAGCCGCCAGGATTCCTTCTACACGTAGAGTCCGACAGCATGTAGATGTCCCCCTGTCCCGCGATTGTGGGAGCCGACATTGCCTCAGTGGGATCCACATCACCAGCAGACCCGATACTCTGACCACTATCCATTCGACACTACAGGCGACGCGACTTTCGATTATATGGGGAGTCAGGACTACACCCAGCCGGAGGACTACACACAGCATCAGGATTACACACAGCATCCGGACCCGACCCAGCCATACCCCACTCCTACAGTCCCCACTGGAGGCTATACATCTTACGCCCCTCCATCCGGGTCTCAGTGGGGTCCTTCCTCATCATACGCCGGTCCATCCGGGTCTCAGTATGTCACACCACCGTAGTGACATATGAGGCATCTTTCGATGATGATGATACTCCACCGCCGACGGGCAGCATCGATATGGACTGAGGCGAGAGCCTACGCAGAGGATGTGGGCTACTGGAGGCCATGAGCTGGGGGCACATTGGAGGGGACAGGGTCGGCGTAGGGGTCGAGAGGGTAGGGGTCGACAGGGTGGGGGTCGGGAGGGGAGGGGTCGTGATGGGAGGGGTCGTGAGTAGTTATAGTATCTTATGAGTATATTTCATTGTATTTCGTATTTCAGAGTACTTCATAGTAGACGTTTGTTTCATGGTATTCGACTTTATAATTGATCACAACATTTCATCTTATGAGATCACAACACCCTAGAAATGCAACATATAATTGATCACACATTTCATCTTATGAGTTGACAACACCCTAAAAATGGGTCATCTAGCAATAATTTGTTCACATAGAAATAATTGCCAACCCACGTGAAAAAAGCTGCAGCTCCTCATTAAGTCAACCACTTATGGACGACACAATATAGCTGAGACTCTACATTCATGGGCGATGGAGCATGTGCCTGTTATAGTGGTCAGAGCAGTCAGAGCAATCACACACAATTACGTGGCGATAGCAGGCAAGAGAAAGTACGGTAGCGCACTTAGGAAATGAGATAGAAGGACACTCATCAGAAAGCGACATCAACTCGGAGCAGGACGCAGCACATGTCTCTGAGCCAGACATTGAAACTCAACCCTTTGTGAATGCGCAACCACCGAGAGAATACACCCCCCAAGCCATTTCACACATTTACCAGACGATATCGGTGACCTAATGACTACAAACAACAATGAGTACGGCGTTCATAATGTTCCACGGTGGCACATTGATGGGCCAGGGTTTGGGGTTGGGCAACAATTCGAAAGCAAGCTTGTGGCTCAAACTAGTCTGAAGCAATATGCACTCAGGAATAACATTGTCCTCCTGTGCTCATCGTCGACGGTACCTTCATGACCGGAAAATACAAGCACACACTACTCATGGCTAGTTCGTTCGATGGTAATAAGAACATCTTCACTGTGGCTTTCGCAATCGTGGATGTTGAGAGCAAGGAGACTTGGGAATGGTTCTTTGATTGCATACAACGACGAGTGACACAGAGACGCGGAGTATGTGTCATATCCGACCGACATGTGGGCATCGTGAGTGCAATGGAGAAAATCCAATTTGGATGGCATTGGCGATGGTGCGCCAGACACTATGTAAGCAATTACAACAAAGCCGCCAAGAACCCAAAAATGAAAAACCGCCTTATGAATTTAGGTCAGTATCATGACACTCCACCAAGTACTTAACAATTTCAGCGTATATCATTTGTAATTCATTCTTTTTTACCTGCAGCTAAACGCCGGTCCTTCAGAAAGTTCACAAAGGGGGCAACAAGATTCGCAAGGGACGACCCCGTAAATAAAAAATGGGCGCTTGAAGATCAATTATATTGGTCAAGAGCCGTAGACGCTCAACACGACGGGGCACGATGGAACCAGTTGACATCAAACATGGCGGAGAGCGTGAATGGGGCATTCAAGTCAATCCGGGCTCTCCCTGTTGCAGCTTTGGTGGAATCCACTTTCTACAGGCTGCAAACGTATTTTGAAGATCGACGAAAGAGGGTTCGAGAAGAACAGGCGGCCGGTGAAATCTGGACGAAGAAGTGTCTTAAGCGCCTGCAGAAAAGAGTGAATAAGGCCACTTCCCACACAGTGAGGCAATTCGATTGCGAAGCTGGCATATTCGAAATATAGACGGCGATAAATCGCAGCAACGGGAAGGGAAACAATAGGCAAGAAGTTCGCTTGGACTACGGAGGAGGGGGACGGTCATTGCTCCTGCGGCAAGTTCCAACAGTGGAAGATGCCTTGTTCACATGCTGTGGCCGCATGTAACGCCGCCAATCAAGATCCCTTATACTACGCCAACGACCATTACAGGCTGGAAACAGTTAAAACAAATATACGGACGGAGTTTCCTCCCTATCGGCTCGAAAGACGACTGGGTGCCTCATGGAGGGCCTAAGTTGATGCCTGACCCAGGAAGGGTCAGGGAGATGGGGCGACCACGACATTCTCGCATACGCAACGAGATGGATTGGGTTGAAGATATTGAGTCTCACTGCAGTTACTGCCATGAAGAAGGGCACAATAGGAGGACGTGCCGACGTGCGAGGCGAAGCAGCAGAAATCCAAACCCTACAAGGAACGGTTAATTGCACTATGAAATGTTTTAGTATTATGGGTTTGGTAGTTTGTGTTTGGTAATCTGTATTTCAAATGTGTGGTTGTCAATTTCATGTTTCAGTTTCAATGTAACCTAATGTTTTGTAGTTGTACTATGAAGTTACTTTTATTAGTCAATCCTTCAACTGAGAAAGACTGCAACTATATCATAACAACAAATGAAATTTGACAACACAATGAAGAAAGGCTGCAACTACAACCCAGTCATTTTATTAACTTTTATAATGACGCGAACAACGACAACAACAACAACGACGACAACAACAACAACAACAACAGCAACAACAACAACAGAAATAACAAACACATAGGCCCAACATGGATGTCAATTGTAAGGACAAGGTCCGGGGGTGGTGGGGGAGGCCCTTCCTGAGCAACCTATTGATTGAAACGTGCAACCATGAAATTTCTTCCCTCAGTTCTCGAATAATGTTGTCCTTCTCCTCAACGATGTCATCCTTCTCCCTATTCGCTCGAACAAGTAGTTCGTCCTTCGCCCGAATGATTTGGTCCTTCTCCTTAATAGCAGCATCCACGGCCTCCCGCACCTCCAGTTTTTCATAATAACCACACCCCTTCTCCTACAGATCAGAAATCAAACGTAGAGGGTTTTGATAACTAGGAAAATGAATAAAATTAAATTCGAACCCTTTTTTTACCTCTCTCTCACGAGGGCAGCCAAAATAGCGTTCCAGATCACTCGGTCGAACGGATCTAGTCGCCCTTAAGTCACACCAGCAGTTAACCTCACTGGCCTCATAAACGAACAAGTCCTCCTCCACCGGCTTCTTCAACTTGTGCATTACCCTCTCAGTATCTGTCACTACAGAACAACAGTACACAAGATTAATGCGTTAAACGCAAAAATGAGATAAGTACAAAGCACCCAAACGAATTTCACTTACGCTTACTCTTCCGAGACCTAGAGCCAGAGTTGAAGAACGACATATTCTAAGCTTGGTGACGGCTGCCTACTTCAAATTCTAAGTTTAGGGCAAGGGAGGTGAGTGGTCCAAAACTGCATCATAGAGGGGGTATTTATACTGAAAATTGAGGCCTTAGGGTTTCTTCAGACCCAGGCAGCGCTGCGCCACCTAGCCAGCGCTGCGCCACCTAGCCAGCGCATTGCTGGCTGGGTTTGAGGAAACCCTAACGGAGATTTGACGGTATCTAATCTGATTAGGCAGCCAGCGCTGCGCCTGCTGGGTAGCGCTGCGCTGGCTGGGTGGCGCAGCGCTATCTGGCTGGCGCAGCGCTGGCTGCCAGTCATATTGTGCTATTTCTGGACATTTTTACGCATTTGGCTACTGACGGTACATATTTTTTAAAATTGTGCTACAAAATTCCAATTCCCGATTAGGAGTGGAATGTTGTAGGAAATTAAAAAATAATCGAAGAGACGTAATAACATAATTCTTGAGATGTCTTTTAGTTTTGGGGATTGTGTGAGTAATGAGCAATGAGTTGACCGTGAGTTGGGTTGGATATCTTCAATGACAATTGTGGGGGTGGCCTCGTCAGGCCAAAGGGGAATTGGAATTTTGTAGCCTAATTTAAAATTTTATGTACCGTCAGTAGCCAAACACGTAAAAATGTCCAGAAATAGCACAATCTGACCCACAGCCAGCGCTGCGCCAGCCAGCGCGTAGCTGGCCAGCTAGCACAGCGCTGGCCAGCAAGCGAAGTTTCTGCAAATGAAATGCAAAACAATTGCAAATATGGGAAAAGAGCAAATTAGTCACTTTTCTGTACTTTTTTGTAGATAGATTATTATTATTATTATTTTGATAATATAAGTCGGCCTTGATAAAATAATAATATATATAAACTAGGATTAATTAAGAAAATTGTATATTAGCCGTCACAATCTTTTGAATTACGGATCCCGATGTTACGTTTGTTGGAGACACAACAATGAAGGAGAGGAACAAATTGCAATAATTTTTTTTAACATGGAATCAATCAGCGCATAGCCAGACCAGCAGGACACGACCTCGGGTCACGGTTATTTTAACTTTGAATTACGGATCCCGAAGTCACGTTTGTCGTTTCTCTCCTTCATTGTTGTGTCTCCAACAAACGTGACCTCGTGATCCGTAATTCAAGAGATTGTGGCGGTTAATAATTTTTTTTGTAATTAATCCTAGTTTATATATATTATCATTTTTTTCAAGGCCGACTTATATTATCAAATAATAATAATAATAATCTATCTACAAAAAGGTAAAGAAAAGTGACTAATTTGCTCTTTTCCCATATTTACAATTGTGTTGCATTTCATTTGCAGAAACTTCGCTTGCTGGCCAGTGCTGCGCTAGCTGGCCAGCTACGCGCTGGCTGGGCAGCAATGTGCTGGCTGGCTGGCGCAGCGCTGGCTGCGGGTCAGATTGTGCTATTTCTGGACATTTTTACGTGTTTGGCTACTGACGGTACATATTTTTTAAAATTGTGCTACAAAATTCCAATTCCCAGGCCAAAGCCCCAGTCATTTGTTTTTTTAGATTTAAAATTACTTATAGTTTAATGTATTTTATTGAATTCATTCTAGTGTTAGAAAATGGCAGTGGATCAGCATTCAAGAGAATGCTGGTTTGGAAAGTTCCAAACTCATTCTCAACTATTAGATCTAGTTTGACCCTTTGACTAATCTAATGGTCCAGATTTGTCAGGGGTATTTAGGACTTTACACAAATAATTTAATTATTATATTTAATTTAATTATTTTATTTATTTTTTTAAAATACTTTATTTGTATTACAGTACGCACCTAACGGCTACTGTCGTCGGCGCAGGTCGCCGGTCGCCAGCCACCGGTCGCCGGCGCCGGTCACCGGTCGCCGGCGTCGGCCACCGGTCGCTGGCGCCGGTCATCGGCCACCGGTCGCCGGCGCCGACGACTTTTCCGGTGACTTTTTCCAGCAATTTTGTTCGGCAACTTTTCCGCCGACTTTTTCGCCGACTTTTCCGACGAGGACAAGTTAAATAGTTAACCTGATTTTTACTAATAACTTGTTAACAAGTTTTTTTTTATTGATAACTAGTTAACTTGAGTTTTTACATTTAATTAGTTATCAACAGATAACTAGATAAAATGTTATCTAATCGAGTTAACTAGTTACGAAGTTGTTAACTAGTTAATCAATTGAGTTAACTATTTATCAA
>JAVBHU010000123.1:0-38698 GCA_034768395.1 Linum lewisii | reverse complement strand
AAATCGGATTGATACAAATTCGGTGGCGATGGAAAGATAATTTGTTATCTTTCCATCCATATATAGATGAACGATACAGTTCTACCAGACTGTGAGATATGACCTTTCCAAGATGAACCAAAAATACCACATTGCTTGTTTATGGAGGTTTACATTGCTTTATTAAGCTTTAACCATTCTATTACGTAAAAGTGATTAAGTGAGGCTATCAACTTACTATTTTGTCACCACGGAGACTCCCCATCAAAGTGGAGGGTATCCCATCGAAGAGGGAAGCATGCCTCCCCATCAAGGAGGAGGGCATCCCATCGAAGAAGGAAACCTGCCTCCTCTTCAAGTGGGAAACCCTAAGGGCGACTCCATGATGATGATGTCATCATGTGGACCTCCTCATCAAGAGGGAAGCCTGCCTCATCATCAAGAGGAAACCCTAACCCGACTCCATGAAGATGATTTCATCATGTCGACCTCCTCATCAAGTGGGAAGCCTACCTCATCATCAAGAGGGAAACCCTAAGCCACTCCATGATGATGATGTCATCATCTCGACCTCGTCATCAAGAGGAAGGAGGGAAGCCTCCTCATCAAGAGATATGTGAAGTTTATCAACATTACACGTGTCTAAAGTCTTACGTCCCTTCTCATGGGCACGTATGGTGTTATCAGTCTAGAGAGACCATGCCACCAACGTGGCATACCACGCCATAACTTGTCTTGGGGAAGGAAGGTAGCCACGTATAGTCTCACTTTCAATAATGCGTAGGCTTTGGCGTGGAAGTTATAAAATCATGTCACCAAGATGACTTGTGATGAATATGTAATTTCAATGTGGAGGTTTACAGTCATAAGTAGAAGAGATTAGATAGCAAGTTACTAGCACGATACATCAGGAGTAATAAAAAACCCTAGACAAGGGGGCACGATGTTGCCTTGATTGTTTTAATTGTGATGCAGTAGACAATATTTGGCCTTGATTAATATAATTGGTGTCAAACAACTTAGTCCACAATTCTTGTGCACTAAGTTGTTTGGGGCATTTGTTTACACCTAAAATTATTTTGAGCAAATACCACATTCAAAAAATACAAGAAATCAAGTGGCTTTATTAGGCCATTAATTGCCTTAGTGATTAACCAATCTAAATCGGTCCATGACGTCATCTTTTTGGCATATTTTTTGTGCTAATTCTGTCCAGTGTAGTATTTTGGACAGAACTCCTTCATCTAAAATCGGATTGATACAAATTCGGTGGCGATGGAAAGATAATTTCGTTATCTTTCCATCCATATATAGATGACGATACAGTTCTACCAGACCTGTGAGATATGACCTTTCCAAGATGTTAACCAAAAATACCACATTGCTTGTTTATGGAGGTTTACATTGCTTTATTAAGCTTTAACCATTCTATTACGTAAAAGTGATTAAGTGAGGCTATCAACTTACTATTTTCTCACCACGGAGACTCCCCATCAAAGTGGAGGGTATCCCATCGAAGAGGGAAGCATGCCTCCCAATCAAGGAGCAGGGCACATCCCATCGAAGAAGGAAACCTGCCTCCTCTTCAAGTGGGAAACCCTAACGGCGACTCATGATGATGATGTCATCATGTGGACCTCCTCATCAAGAGGGAAGCCTGCCTCATCATCAAGAGGGAAACCCTAACTCCGACTCCATGAAGATGATTTCATCATGTCGACCTCCTCATCAAGTGGGAAGCCTACCTCATCATCAAGAGGAAAACCCTAAGGCCAACTCCATGATGATGATGTCATCATCTCGACCTCGTCATCAAGAGGGAAGGAGGGAAGCCTCCTCATCAAGAGATATGTGAAGTTTATCAACATTACACGTGTCTAAAGTCTTACGTCCCTTCTCATGGGCAGTATGGTGTTATCAGTCTAGAGAGACCATGCCACCAACGTGGCATACCACACCATAACTTGTCTTGGAGGAAGGAAGGTAGCCACGTATAGTCTCAATTTCAATAATGCGTAGGCTTTGGCGTGGAAGTATAAAATCATGTCACCAAGATGACTTGTGATGAATATGTAATTTCAATGTGGAGGTTTACAGTCATAAGTAGAAGAGATTAGATAGCAAGTTACTAGCACGATACATCAAGGAGTAATAAAAAACCCTAGACAAGGGGGCACGATGTTGCCTTGATTGTTTTAATTGTGATGCAGTAGACAATATTTGGCCTTGATTAATATAATTGGTGTCAAACAACTTAGCCCACAATTCTTGTGCACTAAGTTGTTTGGGGCATTTGTTTACACCTAAAATTATTTTGAGCAAATACCACATTCAAAAAATACAAGAAATCAAGTGGCTTTATTAGGCCATTAATTGCCTTAGTGATTAACCAATCTAAATCGGTCCATGACGTCATCTTTTTGGCATATTTTTTGTGCTAATTCTGTCCAGTGTAGTATTTTGGACAGAACTCCTTCATCTAAAATCGGATTGATACAAATTCAGTGGCGATGGAAAGATAATTTCGTTATCTTTCCATCCATATATAGATGACGATACAGTTCTACCAGACCTGTGAGATATGACCTTTCCAAGATGGTAACCAAAAATACCACATTGCTTGTTTATGGAGGTTTACATTGCTTTATTAAGCTTTAACCATTCTATTACGTAAAAGTGATTAAGTGAGGCTATCAACTTACTATTTTGTCACCACGGAGACTCCCCATCAAAGTGGAGGTATCCCATCGAAGAGGGAAGCATGCCTCCCCATCAAGGAGGAGGGCATCCCATCGAAGAAGGAAACCTGCCTCCTCTTCAAGTGGGAAACCCTAAGGGCGACTCCATGATGATGATGTCATCATGTGGACCTCCTCATCAAGAGGGAAGCCTGCCTCATCATCAAGAGGGAAACCCTAACGCCACTCCATGAAGATGATTTCATCATGTCGACCTCCTCATCAAGTGGGAAGCCTACCTCATCATCAAGAGGGAAACCCTAAGGCCGACTCCATGATGATGATGTCATCATCTCGACCTCGTCATCAAGAGGGAAGGAGGGAAGCCTCCTCATCAAGAGATATGTGAAGTTTATCGAACATTACACGTGTCTAAAGTCTTACGTCCCTTCTCATGGGCACGTATGGTGTTATCAAGTCTAGAGAGACCATGCCACCAACGTGGCATACCACGCCATAACTTGTCTTGGAGGAAGGAAGGTAGCCACGTATAGTCTCACTTTCAATAATGCGTAGGCTTTGGCGTGGAAGTATAAAATCATGTCACCAAGATGACTTGTGATGAATATGTAATTTCAATGTGGAGGTTTACAGTCATAAGTAGAAGAGATTAGATAGCAAGTTACTAGCACGATACATCGAGGAGTAATAAAAAACCCTAGACAAGGGGGCACGATGTTGCCTTGATTGTTTTAATTGTGATGCAGTAGACAATATTTGGCCTTGATTAATATAATTGGTGTCAAACAACTTAGTCCACAATTCTTGTGCACTAAGTTGTTTGGGGCATTTGTTTACACCTAAAATTATTTTGAGCAAATACCAGATTCAAAAAATACAAGAAATCAAGTGGCTTTATCAGGCCATTAATTGCCTTAGTGATTAACCAATCTAAATCGGTCCATGACGTCATCTTTTTTGGCATATTTTTTGTGCTAATTCTTTCCAGTGTAGTATTTTGACAAAACTCCTTCATCTAAAATCGAATTGATACAAATTCGGTGGCGATGGAAAGATAATTTAGTTATCTTTCCATCCATATATAGATGACGATACAGTTCTACCAGACCTGTGAGCTATGACCTTTCGAAGATGGTAACCAAAAATACCACATTGCTTCTTTATGGAGGTTTACATTGCTTTATTAAGCTTTAACCATTCTATTACGTAAAAGTGATTAAGTGAGGCTATCAACTTACTATTTTGTCACCACGGAGACTCCCCATCAAAGTGGAGGGTATCCCATCGAAGAGGGAAGCATGCCTCCCCATCAAGGAGGAGGGCATCCCATCGAAGAAGGAAACCTGCCTCCTCTTCAAGTGGGAAACCCTAAGGGCGACTCCATGATGATGATGTCATCATGTGGACCTCCTCATCAAGAGGGAAGCCTGCCTCATCATCAAGAGGGAAACCCTAACGCCGACTCCATGAAGATGATTTCATCATGTCGACCTCCTCATCAAGTGGGAAGCCTACCTCATCATCAAGAGGGAAACCCTAAGGCCGACTCCATGATGATGATGTCATCATCTCGACCTCGTCATCAAGAGGGAAGGAGGGAAGCCTCCTCATCAAGAGATACTTGAAGTTTATCAACATTACACGTGTCTAAAGTCTTACGTCCCTTCTCATGGGCACGTATGGTGTTATCAGTCTAGAGAGACCATGCCACCAACGTGGCATACCACACCATAACTTGTCTTGGAGGAAGGAAGGTAGCCACGTATAGTCTCACTTTCAATAATGCGTAGGCTTTGGCGTGGAAGTATAAAATCATGTCACCAAGATGACTTGTGATGAATATGTAATTTCAATGTGGAGGTTTACAGTCATAAGTAGAAGAGATTAGATAGCAAGTTACTAGCACGATACATCGAGGAGTAATAAAAAACCCTAGACAAGGGGGCACGATGTTGCCTTGATTGTTTTAATTGTGATGCAGTAGACAATATTTGGCCTTGATTAATATAATTGGTGTCAAACAACTTAGTCCACAATTCTTGTGCACTAAGTTGTTTGGGGCATTTGTTTACACCTACAATTATTTTGAGCAAATACCACATTCAAAAAATACAAGAAATCTAGTGGCTTTATTAGGCCATTAATTGCCTTAGTGATTAACCAATCTAAATCGGTCCATGACGTCATCTTTTTGGCATATTTTTTGTGCTAATTCTGTCCAGTGTAGTATTTTGGACAGAACTCCTTCATCTAAAATCGGATTGATACAAATTCGGTGGCGATGGAAAGATAATTTCATTATCTTTCCATCCATATATAGATGACGATACAGTTCTACCAGACCTGTGAGATATGACCTTTCCAAGATGACGACAAAAAATACCACATTGCTTGTTTATGGAGGTTTACATTGCTTTATTAATCTTTAATCATTCTATTACGTAAAAGTGATTAAGTGAGGCTATCAACTTACTATTTTGTCACTATGGAGACTCCCCATCAAAGTGGAGGGTATCCCATCGAAGAGGGAAGCATGCCTCCCCATCAAGGAGGAGGGCATCCCATCGAAGAAGGAAACCTGCCTCCTCTTCAAGTGGGAAACCCTAAGGGCAACTCCATGATGATGATGTCATCATGTCGACCTCCTCATCAAGAGGGAAGCCTGCGTCGTCATCAAGAGGGAAACCCTAACGGCGATGGTGAACCTTTCGTTGAGGGTTCAACCAAATAAACTACTAATGCTAAGAAAAAGCTATAGCAGATCGTATTTCGAGGGTCTCCTAATGATTGACTGCTTCAAAACTGGCAAAGTACTCAAATGCAAACACGTTGTGCGTGGTGTGAGTTCCACGACTTCTAATTCTAAGAAATGCGGATAAATTAAAAAATTAAACTAAAGCAGATTGGAAATTAGGGTTTGAAAACAAGGATGACAGACGAACTTAGACTTTGAATCCCCCTTCGTTCCCAGAGCATTGGCAATCAACAGATCAGCGGATTTCGATTCTCATTCAATCAATTACTAAGACACCACCATAACTCCTTACCCTTAGGTTTAAGACCAGCGAACGTTCGCTCTATCCGTTCTAACTACAAAGATTAATTAGCCGCCTGGGTACGGTCGCCTCTCGCAACGACTTAATTAACTAGTGCAATTACTAACGATTTATGAGTTACTCTTGCAGTGGATTAACCCTAACTGGTTCCTACGAAAGGCACGCTCCAATTATAAGGTTAATTGTTCAATTCGTTGTTCTAAAGTAAGGCGAGCGTTCGCTTCTATCCTTAGCTTAACAAGAATCTAATCTAGGTGATCAATCCAGACAAGAAACATGAACAATGAAGAACAAATCAAACATGAAAGAGAACTGATTGAATTTCGAATCTAATCACCGTCGATCCGTGACCGCTTTAAAGCCCTGGGTCACTTAGGGTTCATCTAGTCTAAGCTCTAACGAGTTTAGCTACTCATGTTTATCACAAGAGAATCTAAGACAAAGAAAGAGTTCATCATCCAGAGGAAGAACAGAAAAGAATCTGAAAAACCTAATTTAGACGACTCTGACAGACTTCGATCTTCCGTAAACCGCACTCCTAGCTCCGAGTCTCCGAGGTGGAAGGGATGGCGTCACGATCTCTTTCCGGCTCTTCGAACTCTAACTCTTCGCTCCAGAACTTTAGAGAATTCTTCAAATTCTGATTTCGAAAAGTATATTATGATGTCTCTTATTTGGGCAGCCGGGTTAAGTATTTATACTTAACCCTAATCAGCCGGATTTCTTCTATTATTTTCGCCGAAATTATTGAGGAATTTTTGGCGAAAATTCCTTTGCAAATGAAGGGTCCGTCGGCTGATTCTCCCTGAACTTTCTTCTCGGTTCGAAAACTTCATCCTTTCGCCGAAAGTTTCCTTAAGTTAACAACAGCCGATTTGTGAACATATTTTCGGTGAAAATTCCTTTGTAAACTGGGTAGGAATTTTCTGAACTTTGATTAACTCCTTTGATCGATCCCGGTGCAATCCTTCGAGATTCCAACGCCTTAGACACGTCATTGACTACTTATTCGATGGCAAAAACCTGTGCTAACGTAAAAACACTAGAAAACCATCAAATAGACCCGAAACGGGCCAAGGTAACACAAATGGCACGAGATAGGGCAATCGATTGAATATTTGTTATTCTACCCTAAAAACCATGTCTTAAGCAAAGAAATGTCGCTTAAATGAGGCTGATAATCACGTCAAATCGAGTGTCATCAAATACTTCACACTTAAGCTTTTGCTTGTCCTCAAGCAAACTGAATAGAAACGCTCATGTTCATAAATGATAAGATCGATTAAATTGGAGCTCAATCAACCACAATGAATTATTAGACAGCTAAATCCTAGAACAAGAAACCTGACATGTATACAGATCAGCCAAACAACCTGGTCTCACTAGTAAACTGCACACAACAAGTAATTAGCAACCAATTATGCACGAATTTGACCTAACCGACCAGACTCCTCACACAGGATATATATAGTACAATGGGAACTCTCACTCTCTGTGTTTAAGGACGTGTTTCTGCTCTCGATCATTTTCTGTTACTGAATTCTGTCATAAGTTTGCATTTTGACCACATCTCCACCACAGTGACAACACGAGTATCTAGTCAAGAAGGACTTCCCTACTAGGACCGTAATGAAATCTACACTACTTGGGTTTATGATGAGATGGATGATGGGAATGTATGATGATGGCTTGGTGTGGTGTAGCTTTCGTCTAACTTCCCTCGAATCTAATCTATGGCTTCCTACAGTCTAACCAAACACGGGTGGAATGATGAACGCTCGTCCTATGCTACCCTCAAGCAACCTAGCACTTATTTTCTTTTCTTCACAAGATTTTTTTTCTTTCTTTTCAACTTTTCTTTTGACTTCGTTCTTCCAATTATAGGGAGAAGAACGTTTTATTGAACTAGAAACTTTGAAACTTTTCTGATTTTTCTTTTCTTCATTTTTTTCGAAATTTCCTTTCTTTTCTTACTTTACTTTTTTTCTTTTGTGCCGATTTTCTTTTAGTTGCTAGAGGGATTTACACGTCTGGACATATTAGCTAAGACCATCTGTTTAATGGCTATAGGCAGGTTACCACAAACCGACTTTCGGTAGGTCAATCTAGAACTACAACCAAAGGGGATCAACGGGGAATGAAAGAAATGGGAAATGGCTGTAATGTATTATCGAACCGAAAGAACAGGCCAAGCTCAAGGGTCTAAACCTAATGGATTTATCGTTTGGTAGGCTATCTGGCTTAGTAGCTGAATCTAGGTGCCCCTATCCTTCTAGAACTTGTGTCATCATGTGGTCTCGAGTAGGTCTCATGCAAATTCTAACTCATTCAAGTTGGTTCTCAAGTTCTAGGTTAAGCAGTCTAAGCATCATTATGAACATTTGAACAACAACTTAACATCAAAATCAAGAACTGAGCTGTTCTAATGCTAGAGAGACTGGAATGGAATCACGAGGCACACACAAAACACAATTAAGGGCAATCAAGTTCATGCAAGGTTCTCTACATCCTACCTGATGAACCGTCCGGTCGTTGTTCGGACGTTCAACCAAATAAAAACTACTAATGCTAAGAAAAAGCATTTAGCAGATCGTATTCAACTCGAGGTTTCTTCTAATCGACTACTTTGAAGAAGCTGGCAAATTACTCAGGTTAAAACACGTTGTGCGTGGTGTGAGTTCCACGACTTCTAATCTATTAAGCAAAGGAAAACAAAAGACAGAAAGATTAAAAGATTGACTAACGGGAAGATAGACAAACTTAGATTTCGAATCCCCCTTCGTTCCCCAAAGCATTGGCAATCGACAGATCAGCGGTTTTCAATTCTAATTCAATCGGTTTCTATACACCACCATAACTCCTTACCCTTAGGTTTAAGACCGGCGAACGTTCGCTCTATCCGTTCTAACTACCAAGATTAACTAGCCGCCCGGGTACGGTCGCCTCTCGCAAGGACTTAATTAATTGGTGTAATTACTAGTGATTAATGAGTTACTCTTGCAGTGAATTAACCCTAACCGGTTCCTACGAAAGGCACACTCCAATTATAAGGTTAATTGTTTAATTCGATGTTCTAAAGTAAGGCGAGCGTTCGCTTCTATCCTTAGCTTAACCAGAATCTAATCTAGGTGATCAATCCAGACAAGAAACATGAACAAGGAAGAACATATCAAACATGAAAAAGAACTGATTGAACATTGAATCTAATCACCGCCGATCCGTGACCGCTTTATAGCCCTGGGTCACTTAGGGTTCATCTAATCTAAGCTCTACAAGTTCAGTTACTCATATCAGAAACAAGAGAATCAAATGCAACAATGAAGTTCATCATACAAGGAAGACTAGATAAGAACTGAAAAACCTAATTCTGACGACTCCCGCGAAGCTTCAATCTCCTGGATCTTCAACTTTAAGCTCCGAGTTCTCTGAGGTGGAAGGATGGCATCACAATCTCTCCACGGATCTTCGAACTCTCTAAACTCTATCTATCGACCCTAGAGTCGGCTGACTCTCAAAAGTCTGATTTGTGAAAATATGAAGAATGAATGATTTTTCTCTCAATTGTTCCCGGCTGCTTCTTTAAATAGGTACGTTTTAGGGTTTCCAATACAGCACCGAATTTGGAAGGGATTTTCGCCGAAAATAATGAAGTATTTTCGCCGAAAATATTCTTGCAATTGAAGACACCGCCGGCTGATTTCTCTGTACTCTATTTTCGGATCGAAGAGTTAATCAATTTCGCCGAAAATACCTTCTGTTGGCGCCAGTGATTTTCCCTTGCATCTTCGCCGAAAACCCTGGGCTCTTTTCGCCCAAGATGTTCTTCTCTTGACATCAGTTGGTTTACACTGTTATTTTCGCCGAAGATGTGAGCTTGTTTTCGCCGAATGTGTAAGTGTGAATGGGCAGATTTTCGGTTTGACTTTGATTGGCTCCTTTGATCGATTCCGGTTTAGTTCCTCGATGTTCCTATGCCTTAGACATGTCCATGGCTACTTTATTTGACGGCAAAAACCTGTGCTTACGCAAAAACACTAGAAAACCATCAAATAGACCAGAAAAGGGCCAAAGTAACCAAATCGGTAGGAAATAGGGTAATTGAGTGAATATTCGCTATTTTACCCCTAAAACCACGTTTCAGGCAAGGAAATGTTGCTTAAATGAGGCTGATAGTCACGTCAAATCGAGTGTCATCAAATACCCCACACTTAAGCTTTTGCTTGTCCTCAAGCAAACTGAACTAGAAAACACTCAAATTCACAAATGGCACGAGATTAAACCGAGATTCAATTCTAACAATTTGGTTTAGACTGTTCCACGTAGAAAAAGTGACCTACACATGCAAGAACATCAACCAAACAAGTTTTTGATCTCACTACTTTCTGCACACTTCAAGTAGTGGTTTTAACAAAGCTCGTTTCTTGGCAAAACAATTAATCATAATTAACCGACTACGATAACACCAATTCTAATCAAAAAGACTTTAAGCTCTAGCCATGATGTGGATGCGGAGGTAGGAAAAGTGACGTGGCTATCGACTCAACTTCATCCGTTTCTAGATCTGTGCGTTACATGTTCTAGCTAGGACCGATTTAAACAACAATTAATTTCAAGTTCAATTTCTTCCTTCAATTTATTTACTGCATACTAGTGCTCGATACCAAACACTTCACTTAGGTGTTGGACCTGCCTAGCTCACAGTATTTGTGCCTTTGCTAGTGCTCAACCCGAACACTTCACTTAGGTGTCGGGCTTTCCTAGCTTTATTTTCAGCACTTTAAAGAACTTAGCATTGATTTGCACAACTTTATTACTTGATTTAACAATTTAGCCACTTAATCCTAGCTAGTTATAAATTTTTACACAAGATTTCGAATTGGATTTCCATCTAATCTCAAGTCACAATCATAGGTGATCAAATATGGAGTGAAAAACATGGAAGAAGCTAGCATTTATCATCTTAGAACAGTGTTATCGAGCTTTGTTATTAACAACCCAATCAATTCAATTAATTCAAGTTTCAACTACTGAAGTGATTTATGATCTGTTTCTGACCTAGACTCGTTTAATATCAGTTCCGACACATTGGTTACAGGTTCTAAGTGGAACAGTCTAGACGTCTTTGTTAAAATTGAAGTCAATTTAACATCAAAAGTCAAGAATTGAGCAATTCTATGATAGATAATTTTCAAATTTGAACCACAGAATTATAGATAGCAAGCATGATCACAGAGTTATAACATCCTACCCCACACTTAAACGGTTTTGTGTCCTCACAGAACTAATCTAGAGTAGAGAGATACGAAGAACCTGGAAGGTGATGGTCGGTGTAGCGGATGAGCACGGAGAGTCCGGAGTGGAGCGGAGTAGCTACTCGAGTTCCTATAAAACAAAAACAATAAAAAAGATCAAAAGGATACCGGGACAAGTGTCCCGGATCCACACAGAATAAAAGTCGAATGAAGAAGGTTTAGGGGAATTTTGAAAATATTTTGACTTTTTTTTTGACTGACGGCACGACACTCCTAGAGCAATCTAGATCATCCAAGCTCAATTAGTTCAGAAAAAATCACACCGAAATAGCAGACACGCAAAACAAGGTAGACCAGTATTAAACTCGTCAAAATTCAACAATCAATATGTCAAAAGATTCAAATTGAAAACCCAACAACTAACCTTTTAGACACGACTCAAGAAAATGGACGGAAAGCGACGAAGTTGGCCAAAAACGTGAAAAACTTGTTTCGGGCATAACTGGAGTTACAGAGCTCCGATTTGGACGATCAAGTATGCGTTGGAATCGGGCCGAAAAAATCTAACTGATTTTCAAAACAACACAAGTTTTTGGCGAAAACTTTAGGAGTTTTCGCCGAAAACATCTTCGGAAAAACACATAAAAATAAATGGACGCTCCTGTGACTTGTTTTCGGTCGAGAATTTTCAATTCTCGCCAAAAATTTATTTTCAAACCCTTTTTTTTCAAAAACTAACGAAAAACAAATTAAAACGAAAGAAAATTAAACTGACACTTTGGCTCCCCCAAACCTGACTCGAACGACGAAAAGACTGACTCAAAAATTCAAAAAACGGACTCCAGCCGTGGGTTGCCTCCCACGAAGCGCTCTCTTTTAACGTCCTTGAGCCAGACGGTACCTGTTAGGGACCCCAACTCAGAAGTTCCTTGTAGTCAATTGTCTTCTTCAAGGATAGCGGTTGAGTGCCATGTAGGACTCCAGCAGGGTGATGTAACCGGTAGTGTTCCAGTAGATCGTGGTTCTAGTTGGATGACCAGTTCTTCTCGAATTCTCCTACCGGAGGAGGAAAGAGGTAGTACGGCGCGGCATGTTCAATGAGCTCCATCTTCTCAACCTGATGATCATCCAGATGTCTCTCGGGATCGAGTGTGTATACTTCCAAATCCTTGACGTCTTCGATCCCCACATGCTCGTCTCTGGCTTGATCTATAGGTTGGCTTGGCGGAAGCTCGATTGAGGATATCTCCTCGATTTCTTCGTGCTCCTTTTCGGCTTCAACTTCAAGATGGATTGGCTCTATGTCTTCATCAACCGCCACCGCCAAGGTTTCTTCATCAGATGCTTCTAGCTCGCAATAGTCATCGGTGAGATTGTCATGTTCATCTTCATACAGCTCTTGAGCATCTTCTTCCATTAGTGGATTAGGTTCTCGAGCTTGATATCCACTACGTTACGAGCTTGCAGCTTCGAAATGAGATCATCCAAGGCGGATTCTACTCTTGCCGTCTGTTGTCGGTTTTGATGAACTTGTGAGTTTATCTCTTTGTGAGCTTGTAGCTCTGTAGAGATATTCTCCAAGAAGGATTCTATTCTCGTCGTCTGTTGTCGATGCTGATGAGCTAGTATATACATCTCTTGGTTATCCTCAATATACGGTGCTTCATCGACATACCACTCTTGGTACTGGTCATCCCGCCAGTAATCCTGCATAATTAAAACTCAAAAACACTACCTAGGTAAATCATGAAAATATGGAGGAAAATAAATGGTAAGGCGGAAAGGTAGAAGAATAATTTGCCAACTTTCTTTCAAACAATTAGAAGAGTCCCCGGCAACGGCGCCAATTTGATGAACCGTCCGGTCGTTGTTCGGACGTTCAACCAAATAAAAACTACTAATGCTAAGAAAAAGCGTATAGCAGATCGTATTCAACTCGAGGTTTCTTCTAATCGACTACTTTGAAGAAGCTGGCAAATTACTCAGGTTAAAACACGTTGTGCGTGGTGTGAGTTCCACGACTTCTAATCTATTAAGCAAAGGAAAACAAAAGACAGAAAGATTAAAAGATTGACTAACGGGAAGATAGACGAACTTAGATTTTGAATCCCCCTTCGTTCCCCAAAGCATTGGCAATCGACAGATCAACGGTTTTCAATTCTAATTCAATCGGTTTCTATACACCACCATAACTCCTTACCCTTAGGTTTAAGACCGGCGAACGTTCGCTCTATCCGTTCTAACTACCAAGATTAACTAGCCGCCCGGGTACGGTCGCCTCTCGCAACGACTTAATTAATTGGTGTAATTACTAGTGATTAATGAGTTACTCTTGCAGTGAATTAACCCTAACCGGTTCCTACGAAAGGCACACTCCAATTATAAGGTTAATTGTTTAATTCGATGTTCTAAAGTAAGGCGAGCGTTCGCTTCTATCCTTAGCTTAACAAGAATCTAATCTAGGTGATCAATCCAGACAAGAAACATGCACAATGAAGAACAAATCAAACATGCAAAGAGAAACTGATTGAACTTCGAATCTAATTACCGCCGATCCTTGACCGCTTTAAAGCCCTGGGTCACTTAGGGTTCATCTAATCTAAGCTCTACAAGTTCAGTTACTCATATCAGAAACAAGAGAATCAAAGGCAACAATGAAGATCATCATACAGAGGAAGAACAGATAAGAACTGAAAAACCTAATTCTGACGACAACCGCGAAGCTTCAATCTCCTGGATCTTCAACTTTAAGCTCCGAGTTCTCCGAGGTGGAAGGATGGCGTCACGATCTCTCCACGGATCTTTGAACTCTCTAAGCTCTATCTATCGACCCTAGAGTCGGCTGACTCTCAAAAGTCTGATTTGTGAAAATATGAAGAATGAATGATTTTTCTCTCAATTGTTCCCGGCTGCTTCTTTAAATAGGTACGTTTTAGGGTTTCCAATACAGCACCGGATTTGGAAGGGATTTTCGCCGAAAATAATGAAGTATTTTCGCCGAAAAATATTCTTGCAATTGAAGACACCGCCGGCTAATTTCTCTGTACTCTATTTTCGGATCGAAGAGTTAATCAATTTCGCCGAAAATACCTTCTGTTGGCGCCAGTGATTTTCCCTTGCATCTTCGCCGAAAACCCTGGGCTCTTTTCGCCGAAGATGTTCTTCTCTTGACATCAGTTGGTTTACACTGTTATTTTTGCCGAAGATGTGAGCTTGTTTTCGCCGAATGTGTAGTGTGAATGGGCAGATTTTTGGTTTGACTTTGATTGGCTCCTTTGATCGATTCCGGTTTAGTTCCTCGATGTTCCTATGCCTTAGACACGTCCATGGCTACTTTATTTGACGGCAAAAACCTGTGCTTACGCAAAAACACTAGAAAACCATCAAATAGACCCGAAAAGGGCCAAAGTAACCAAATCGGTAGGAAATAGGGTAGTTGAGTGAATATTCGCTATTTTACCCCTAAAACCACGTTTCAGCAAGGAAATGTTGCTTAAATGAGGCTGATAATCACGTCAAATCGAGTGTCATCACTACCCCACACTTAAATAGGACTATGTCCTCACAGGACTAATTCTAGAGTTCAGAGTGAAGTAGAAGAACCTGGACCGAGATGATTGGTGTAGGGGATGAGCACGGGTCCTCGGAGCGGAGGAAATCTACCAAAGCGAAGCAAAGGGAATCTCCCTACTGCCTACAAGACAAAAACAAATGAAACATAAAAAGGAAACAGGGACAAGTGTCCCGGATCCACACAGAAAAAAGTTGGACCGAAATCCGAAAATAATAAATAAAAAGAAATGACAAGGAAAAGGACACCACCTGATCATGGCTGGTCAGGGTGTCGGGGGGTGGAAAGTGGAGGTGTTCGCCGAGCTGGCGTTGCCACGCCAGCTGTGCCTCATACCGCCTGTCGGCGCGGTGCATATGCTGCTGCATAATAGTCCATCTCGCCTCTTGAGTGGCGTTGTCAGTGATGCGCCAGTCCTGCAGTCGCTCGTACAACTCACCAATGTCCGCGGGTGCGGTCGGTGCGGAGGGTGAGGCGCCTGGTATGGATCGGGAATGTGCGGCGGTGACTGGTGAGCATACCCTGCCTGGTGATGTGGCGAGGGTATATAGTCTTGGAATTCTGGCGGCGGCTGGGGTTGCTACTGCTCAGCATCATCTTCTTCCTCCGACTCGACCACATGCTGGGGAGGAGGATCTGCTGCCACCTGGGGACTGAGGTCCAGCTCTAAGTCGTACTCAACCGCTAAGTCTCCTCCAACGGTCCTAACGTGGTGTCGTGGAATGTTCGGGCCATATTCATGGCTGATGCCGAGGGAGATGATGAGCTGACCTATGAAGTTACCTCCCAGGAGCGCACGAGGTAGCTTCCGCCTCTTGGTCCTCTGGCGGAAGATGCGAGCAAGCACCCAACCGGGGTGAAGAGGGTAGCTCTCTCGGATAGCTCGGAGAAGCATAAGCTCCTCCTTGAGGATATGGTGGCGATCCTTATCTGGAACATATAAAAGAGATCTACGCCAAACCATATGAATAAATTTAAAGAGTGGGTGAGAGAGGGACTTAACTGAGTCATGGCCCGTGAGGCGATCACCGGGCACTCCAGTCATGTGGCTCTAGAGCGCGTGGTACTCCTCGTCGTCATCATCGTTGCCCCAGCCGAGGTGATGTCCATGATAGTGCTCGTAGGGGATGCCTAGATGAGCAGCAAACTCATCGTAGGTGAGTGTCCTGTACACCCCGCCAAGATAGAAGGAAACAACCTTCTGGCCTTGCCTCCTCTTATGCTCGTCCAGATCAAAGGTCGCCCAGAACTCCTGAAGGGCGATGTCTGGGAAGTCGGCAACTATGGTGGTCAGCTCTAGGAGACCGGCCGGTGCTAGGGCGTCATGCACATTTCGGTGGTAGTCCTCGTCGTGCCCGCTCAGGGACTCCATGGAGAGAGGGCGTACCTTAGCTCCCCGAATGTGCTCGATCTTCTGGAAGCACTCGAAGTAGAAGTCAGGTAGACGGGCGATAGTGCGATGGTACCCAGCCCGGCGAGGTAGTGCTAGAGGAGGGCCCTGAATGGTGGGAGTGACGGGGGCGGTAGCTCCTGAGCTCGAGGCGCCATCAAGTCGCGCCTTAGTCCTGCGCTCATAAGTGGTGTTCCTAAAAGCAGAATGAAACCAGATTAGTTAAACTAAAACCCTACCCCACACTTAGTAGAAAAACTCAATTTCACAAAGAAATGAGGAAAACCGAGTTGGGGTAAGCAAAGCAGAGTAACCGGTAATCATAGACAGTAAAATACATGCTTAGGAACAGCAAGAATCGGATAAGCACAATCAAAGTTCAAAGAGTCAAACTGACATTCAGAAAATCAACATTATAGCATAATGAACCCTAATCATGGTAAGACTACCACAAAGCGGAGAACGACGGTAAAATATGATCTCAGATGGCAAACACAATAATCTGAATGAGAAGGAATACGTATGACAGCCAAATGATCAAAAACAGTTCATGGTCAAACCGACATATCTCACAAGTCAACAGCACAAAGAATCAATCGTATGCAAAGCAATACATGATCAAATGATATGGAAATTAAGCACGGAACTCCCTAAGCATGCTAGAACAGTTCTACAAGTTCAGATAACCTAGTTCACACGAAATCAGACGGCACGCAAATCGAGGCAAACCAAAAAGTCAACCAAAAGTAAACCCCGACGAAATTCAGCAATCAATATGTTAAAAGATTCATATTGAAAAGTTCTACAACTTACCTTGAAGCCATGGATGCTAAAAACGAATGGGTTGGGAGAAATCGATGAAAAACTCTGAAAATAAGGGTTTCGGTGAACTGGAGCTATAGAGCTCCGATTCGAACGTTCTAGGGCTCAAAACGATCGGAAAAGAGAGGGGAGTTGAGCGGCGGCGGTCGGCAATGGCGGCGGCGGTGGGAAACGGCGGCGGCGGAGGAAAATGAATGGGAGGCGGTGGCGATTTTGAAAAACAAAGGGGAGGGGGTATTTTTCGGGTGTTGATTCGAAAATGAAAGAAGGGAAGTGGAGAGAGAGAGAGGGGGACCGGATTTTAAGTGAAAAATTGGCTGATTTTCAAAGGGATTTTCGGCGAAAATAAATGAAAATTTTCGCCAAAAATAAATGTTCAAATGCACTGCCGGTTTTCAAATAGATTTTCGCCGAAAATACAACAAATTTTTGAACCAAAAACATGAAACAGTGGTTTCGAAAATTCAAAAGGTGATTTCACCGAAAACAGGGGTGTATTTCGCCGAAAATTTTGAACTACTCGGGTGAAAATATTTTCTCAAATCCGGCCAACTTCAGAAAATTACAGTTAAATCCACAAAAATCAGAACGACCTCAATAAACTTGCGACTGACTCTACGACACACATACTCTATACCAAAAATAAGAAAACAAACAAACTGACACTTTGGCTCCCCCGAACCGACTCTAAAACACTAAGGTTGACACAAAACAAAAACGGACTCCAGCCGTGGGTTGCCTCCCACGAAGCGCTCTTTTTTTAACGTCCTTGAGCTGGACGATACCTGGATGGTATTAGGAGACATCCCAACTCAGATTCTCCTTAATGCTCGCGTCAGAGTTCATGAAGTATAGCTTCGGGGCTTCTCCGTAAGCGTGAATCTCTTCCCGTTTGCATGCAAGAGCTTGGCACGTCCATCGGCAAGATGATCGATGAACTTGAACGGTCCGAACAGTTCTCTGGAGAGGTCATCCTTCTTGAGTGTTACGATGGAAGGATGAGGACTGTCGGCTTCGTCTTCTTCTTGTCCTCCGGCTTGTTATCACCAGGATCGGTGATCGTCAGTACTTCCTTAGGAGATGGTTTCGGCTTCTCCTTCCATACTTGTTCCGGCGCCGATTTCTCGGAACGAATTGGTGGTGCAGCTGGCTCGATGGAAGACGGCGGAACTTTTGGTCTCCAGACCATTTGAGTCTTCATCTTCTTCTTCTTTCCTCGAGGCCTGCTCGGTTTAGTGCTTGGTGGCTTAGAAGAGGCTTGCAGTTCCTTCTTCTTCTTGAGCGGCATTTGAACCAAAATTTCCGGCTTCTTCTTAATAACCTGTTCAATATCTGCAGCAACAACTGATCTAGAGACACTGGAAGAAGCATTAGTAACGGAGTTGACCGGAGTCAACTCCACATTTTCAACAACCAGGTAATGAGGTTCTTCATTCTTAGAGTCATATTTCATGCCATCTTTAAGACGGAAAGTTTTCGTTTCTTTACCAACCCTTAGAGTCAAAGAACCATTTGGAATGTTAATATTCATTCCAGTAGTAGCCATGAAAGGTCGACCTATGAGAATGGTAGAATCATCTGTACTAGTATCCATAATCACATAGTCAGCTAAGAACGTGAACAGACCACATTTAGTAACAACGTCTTTTATTTCTCCTCTAGGAGTTTTAAGTGATCTATCAGCAAAGACAAGTTGCATACTAGGCGGTTCAAGTTCTCCTAGGTTCAACTTTTCAAACAGGCTCATAGGCATAACATTAACAGACGCACCAAGATCAACCAAACAACGCTCAACCTCAACATTGTTAATAACCAAAGGTAAAGTAAAAGAACCAGGATCAGAGCACTTAGCTGGATATGGAGAGGCAGGTTTCTTGATATGAATGTCAGGATATCCTTCTTTATTCCCCTTCATGCTAGTCTCGATCCTTGCATTTGGCAGCAATGCTCTAGGAAGAGGAGTTTTCACGACATACGGTGCAAGAGGGGGATCATCCTTCTTAGGCGCCAGTTTTTGTTCTCTTTCTTCCTCTGGAGTTTCAGCGATCTTGCGTAAGACAGAACAAGCATTAGCTCCTTTCTCGATTCGGCTTTGTCTGGCTTGGAAGTTGGCCAAATGGTCGACCAGATGCTAGCATGCTTGAGATGTTGTTCACGGCTTGCTCAATTCTTTGTCTAGATGCTATCTGTTCTTGATTAAGAAGAGCTTGAGCCTTGAACTGACTGTCATGATCATCGAGTCTGGTAATGATCTGGCTGAGCTTCTTATCCAGGTCACTAACATTGTTTTCTCTTTGATGTTGCTGCCCTGGATAGGTATTATTAAGATATTGATTCTGGTGATTGCCAGGAGCAGTTCCATAATTACCCAGATTGCGATGCGGCGGCTGGTAGACACCTGCCGGCGGATGGTTAGGTTTCTAATCCTGAGCTGGACCAGCTGGGCGGTTATTCTGGTTCTGGTTATGGTTGGCGCCATTATTGTAGGGAGGTCTGTCTTGATAGTTCCCTTGCTGCCTGAAGTTGCGGTAGCCAGCATAACCATTCTGATTATTAACGAAGCCTTGTTGAATAAAATTTACCTCTTCGGCAGACCAGACTTCTGCCTTACCAAAATTTTGACAACGACCTCCGTTATGTGCGCAAGCTCCACACCATTCGCAATCGGCAACGTAGACAGAAGCTGCCGGCGGTTTGATTGGTGTGGTAGACTTCTTCAAATGCTTCTCTACCTCTGCCTTAATAGTAACTTCGAGATCAAGTATGCTCCTTGATCCTTC
This sequence comes from Linum lewisii, assembly GCA_034768395.1. Taxonomy (NCBI): domain Eukaryota; kingdom Viridiplantae; phylum Streptophyta; class Magnoliopsida; order Malpighiales; family Linaceae; genus Linum; species Linum lewisii. The sequence continues at coordinate 19,149 of JAVBHU010000123.1, read as the reverse complement.
AGATTGTCATTCCCAGTTCCTCGACTTGGAAGCACAGTTTGCGAAGTGAAGAAGAGCAGCTTCATGTGTAAGTGTAGTGCAGTCCCCTTCAGCTAGAGAATTGACCCACTTGGCAGATTCTTCTAGAAGTCCTCGAGCAAAGATCTCAGCTAACTGTCTCTGCTCGAATCCATGATGCGGGCAGTTGTAGAGAAGTTCTTGGAATCGATTCCAAGTATCATATAAGCTTTCTCCTTCTTTCTGGGAGAATCTGGCAATGCTGTCCCTGATAGCAGTTGTTTTGGAAGGAGGAAAGTATTCTTCAATGAAGTCCTGAGCCAGAGTATCCCAATCAGTGTAATAGCCAGGTGGTTTGCCAGTAAGCCACCTCTTAGCAGGGCCTTTCAAAGAGAATGGGAAAGCTCTCAGACAAAGAGTATTTTTGTCGAGGTTTCCGTTCTTGAAAGTACTGCAGAGATCAAGGAAGTCTGCAAGATGAGTGCACAGATTGTCTAGGGGCCTGCCTTCAAACTGTAAATCCCTAGAGATCATGGTCAAGAATGGAATCTTGATCTCATAGTCAGGATCTCCTTCAATGCGCGGAATGGCAATGGCAGATCGAACGCTAGTCGCGTTCGGCTTGTTATAGTTAGCTAGACTTTTCTGTGCAGGTGGTGGTGGCGGTGGATTACCATTTGGTGGTGGTGGTGGTTGTAATCGATCGTCCATGGCAGGAGATGGAGGAGGTGAGAGTGACTCGGTGTACGAAACGGATGAAGGTGTCGGTGAGGATGGAGATGAGGAACTCTCCTTCAGTTCCTCGATCTTAATCGGAGTGATGGGTGGATTGGATCTGCTTCTCTTCAGAATCTGTGATCGTAGGGGTGGAGCAGAACTGCCTGGTCTCTCTATACTCTTAGCCTGTTCGGTTTGAGAGCGAGTCCAAGGACGGTGAGGCATACACCTGTAAACCTACAGATAACAAAGACAAACAAAACCAGTGTAAAATCGATGTGGATGGAAGATGAAAGATGGAAAGTAGAAGAGTAAATTGTCAGTTCTTCTTTCAAACAATCAAAAGATGTTTCCCCGGCAACGGCGCCAATTTGGTGAACCTGTCGTTGAGGCTTCAAACAAATAACTAACAAAGCTAACAAAAGCTAGGGTAGATCGTATTCCAAGGGCCTTCTATGATTGACTACTCTGAGAACTAGCGAAATACTCGAATGTAAACACTTCGTGCGTGGTGTGAGTTCCACGACTTCTAACTCTAAGACATGCGGAAAAAATTAAAAAAAATAAACTAAAGCAGATTGGAAATTAGGGTTGAAAACAAGGATGACAGACGAACTTAGACTTTGAATCCCCCTTCGTTCCCCAGAGCATTGGCAATCAACAGATCAGCGGATTTCGATTCTCATTCAATCAATTACTAAGACACCACCATAACTCCTTACCCTTAGGTTTAAGACCGGCGAACGTTCGCTCTATCCGTTCTAACTACCAAGATTAATTAGCCGCCCGGGTATGGTCGCCTCTGCAACGACTTAATTAACTGGTGCAATTACTAACGATTTATGAGTTACTCTTGCAGTGGATTAACCCTAACTGGTTCCTACGAAAGGCACGCTCCAATTATAAGGTTAATTGTTCAATTCGATGTTCTAAAGTAAGGCGAGCGTTCGCTTCTATCCTTAGCTTAACAAGAATCTAATCTAGGTGATCAATCCAGACAAGAAACATGAACAATGAAGAACAAATCAAACATGAAAGAGAACTGATTGAATTTCGAATCTAATCACCGCCGATCTGTGACCGCTTTAAAGCCCTGGGTCACTTAGGGTTCATCTAGTCTAAGATCTAACGAGTTTAGCTACTCATGTTTATCACAAGAGAATCTAAGACAAAGAAAGAGTTCATCATCCAGAGGAAGAACAGAAAAGAATCTGAAAAACCTAATTTAGACGACTCTGACAGACTTCGATCTTCCATAAACTGCAGTCCTAGCTCCGAGTCTCCGAGGTGGAAGGGATGGCGTCACGATCTCTTTCCGCTCTTCGAACTCTAACTCTTCGCTCCAGAACTTCAGAGAATTCTTCAAATTCTGATTTCGAAAAGTATATTATGATGTGTCTCTTATTTGGGCCGCCGGGTTAAGTATTTATACTTAACCCTAATCAACCGGATTTCTTGTATTATTTTCGCCGAAATTATTGAGGAATTTTCGGCGAAAATTCCTTTGCAAATGAAGGGTCCGCCGGCTGATTCTCCCTGAACTTTCTTCTCGGTTCGAAAACTTCATCCTTTCGCCGAAAGTTTCCTTAAGTTAACAACAGCCGATTTGTGAACATATTTTCGCCAAAAATACAAGGGTATTTTCGGCGAAAATTCCTTTGTAAACTGGGCAGGAATTTTCTGAACTTTGATTAACTCCTTTGATCGATCCCGGTGCAATCCTTCGAGATTCCAACGCCTTAGACACGTCCTTGGCTACTTATTTGATGGCAAAAACCTGTGCTAACGTAAAAACACTAGAAAACCATCAAATAGACCCGAAACGGGTCAAGGTAACACAAATGGCACGAGATAGGGCAATCGATTGAATATTCGTTATTTTACCCTAAAAACCATGTCTTAAGCAAAGAAATGTCGCTTAAATGAGGCTGATAATCACGTCAAATTGAGTGTCATCAGGTAGCCACGTATAGTCTCACTTTCAATAATGCGTAGGCATTGGCGTGGAAGTTTAAAATCATGTCACCAAGATGACTTGTGATGAATATGTAATTTCAATGTGGAGGTTTACAGTCATAAGTAGAACAGATTAGATAGCAAGTTACTAGCACGATACATCAAGCAGTAATAAAAAAACCTAGACAAGGGGGCACGATGTTGCCTTGATTGTTTTAATTGTGATGCAGTAGACAATATTTGGCCTTGATTAATATAATTGGTGTCAAACAACTTAGTCCACAATTCATGTGCAGTAAATTGTCGGGGGCATTTGTTTACACCTAAAATTATTTTGAGCAAATACCACATTGAAAAAATACAAGAAATCAAGTGGCTTTATTAGGCCATTAATTGCCTTAGTGATTAACCAATCTAAATCGGTCTATGATGTCATCTTTTTGGCATATTTTTTTTGCTAATTCTGTCCAGTGTAGTATTTTGGCCAGAACTCCTTCATCTGAAATTGATTGATACAAATTCGGTGGCGATGGGAAGATAATTTTGTTATCTTTCCATCCATATATATATGACGATACAGTTCTACCAGACCTGTGAGATATGACCTTTCCAAGATGACGACCAAAAATACCACATTGCTTGTTTATGGAGGTTTACATGGCTTTATTAAGCTTTAATCATTCTATTACGTAAAAGTGATTAAGTGAGGCTATCAACTTACTATTTTGTCACCACGGAGACTCCCCATCAAAGTGGAGGGTGTCCCATCGAAGAGGGAAGCATGCCTCCCCATCAAGGAGGAGGGCATCCCATCGAAGAAGGAAACCTGCCTCCTCTTCAAGTGGGAAACCCTAAGGGCGACTCCATGATGATGATGTCATCATGTCAACCTCCTCATCAAGAGGGAAGCCTACCTCATCATCAAGAGGGAAACCCTAATGTCGACTCCATGAAGATGATGTCATCATGTGGACCTCCTCATCAAGAGGGAAGCCTACCTCATCATCAAGAGGGAAACCGTAAGGCCGACTCCATGATAATGATGTCATCATCTCGACCTCGTCATCAAGAGGGAAGGAGGGAAGCCTCCTCATCAAGAGATATGTGAAGTTTACCAACATTACACGTGTCTAAAGTCTTACGTCCCTTCTCATGGGCACGTATGGTGTTATCAGTCTTGAGAGACCATGCCACCAACGTGGCATACCACGCCATAACTTGTCTTGGAGGAAAGAAGGTAGCCACATATAGTCTCACTTTCAATAATGCGTAGGCTTTGGCGTGGAAGTTTAAAATCATGTCACCAAGATGACTTGTGATGAATATGTAATTTCAATGTGGCGATTTACAGTCATAAGTAGAAGAGATTAGATAGGAAGTTACTAGCACGATACATCGAGGAGTAATAAAAAACCATAGACAAGGGGGCACAATGTTGCCTTGATTGTTTTAATTGTGATGCAGTAGACAATATTTGGTCTTGATTAATATAATTGGTGTCAAACAACTTAGTCCACAATTCTTGTGCACTAAGTTGTTTGGGGCATTTGTTCACACCTAAAATTATTTTGAGCAAATACCACATTCAAAAAATACAAGAAATCAAGTGGCTTTATTAGGCCATTAATTTCCTTAGTGATAAACTGAGGACACTCGATTTGACGTGATTATCAGCCTCATTTAAGCGACATTTCCTTGCTTGAAACGTGGTTTTAGGGGTAAAATAGCGAATATTCACTCAACTACCCTATTTCCTACCGATTTGGTTACTTTGGCCCTTTTTGGTCAATTTGATGGTTTTCTAGTGTTTTTGTGATAGCACAGATTTTTGCCATCATTTATGTAGCCACGTACGTGTTCAAGACCTCAAGGAGTGAATCGGAATCGAACTAGAAATCAAACCAGAGTAAGAACCGAAGATCCAAGCGCCCAGCACAATATTTTCGCCGAAAAGACTATGAGGATTTCGGCGAAAATACCTTCAGAACTCACAGGCTGATTTACACTGAATTTTTCGACAAAAACTTCCTTATGTTTTCGCCGAAAATCCTAGAAGAAATCACACAGGGGATTTTAACTAAAGATTTCGCCAAAAATTATTTGATATTTTCGGCGAAAATTCCTTCCAAATCCGGCGCTGTATTGGAAACGTAATCCTACCTATTTAAATAGAGGCAGCCGGCAGACAGAGGAGGAAAAACAGGAATCATTATTCATATTTTCACAAATCAGACTTTTGAGAGTCAGCCGACTGTAGGGTCGATAAATAGAGTTTAGAGAGTTCGAAGATCCGTGGAGAGATCGTGACGCCATCCTTCCACCTCGAGAACTCGGAGCTTAAAGTTGAAGATCCAGGAGATTGAAGCTTCGCGGGAGTCGTCAGAATTAGGTTTTTCAGTTCTTATCTGTTCTTCCTCTGTATGATGATCTTCATTGTTGCCTTTGATTCTCTTGTTTCTGATATGAGTAACTGAACTTGTAGAGCTTAGATTAGATGAACCCTAAGTGACCCAGGGCTTTAAAGCGGTCACGGATCGACGGTGATTAGATTCAAAGTTCAATCAGTTCTTTTTCATGTTTGATATGTTCTTCCTTGTTCATGTTTCTTGTCTGGATTGATCACCTAGATTAGATTCTGGTTAAGCTAAGGATAGAAGCGAACGCTCGCCTTACTTTAGAACATCGAATTGAACAATTAACCTTATAATTGGAGCGTGCCTTTCGTAGGAACCGGTTAGGGTTAATCCACTGCAAGAGTAACTTACTAATCATTAGTAATTGCACCAGTTAATTAAGTCGTTGCGAGAGGCGACAGTACCCCGGCGGCTAGTTAATCTTGGTAGTTAGAATAGATAGAGCGAACGTTCGCCGGTCTTAAACCTAAGGGTAAGGAGTTATGGTGGTGTATAGAAACCGATTGAATTAGAATTGAAAACCGCTGATCTGTTGATTGCCAATGCTCTGGTGATCTAAGGGGGATTCGAAATCTAAGTTCGTCTATCTTCTCGTTAGTCAACCTTTTACTTTTCTGTCTTTTATTTTCCTTTGTTCATTAGATTAGAAGTCGCGGAACTCACACCACGCACAACCTGTTTAAACCTGAGTAATTTGCCAACATATTTGAGTAGACAAGAAGAAGAGACCTCGAGTAGAATACGATCTAGTCTACCTTGGTAGATTAGTTATTTGATACCGCTAAAACTGCAGCATCAAATTGGTGACGTTGCCGGGGACTCTTCTAATTGTTTGAAAGAAGAGTTGGCAAATTATTCTTCTACCTTTCCGCCTTACCATTTATTTTCCCTCCATACTTCTATGATTTACCTGGGTAGTGCTTAGTTTTGATTATGCAGGATTACAGGTGGGATGACTAGTACCAGGAGTGGTACGTCAATGAAGCACCATATATTGAAGACTCCCAAGAGATGGATTTACACACTTATGAGTATCAACAATGGATGGCAAGCACCCAAGCCGCGATCGACAACCTCCAGTCGATGAACGATGCTGCTGATACAAGGAACGCCGAGCTCAAGCGACTAGTGCAATTAATGGAAGAAGATGCTCAAGAGCATTTCGAAGAAGAGCCAGAAGCTACACACGACCAGCAAATTCATCAAGAGGTGTATATACCGGCTCATCAACATCGACAACAGTCGGGAAGAATAGAATCCGCCTTGGATGATCTCCTTTCGATTATACAAGCTCGTAACGTGATGGATGTCGAGCTCGAGCAACCAAATCCACTAATGGAAGAATATGCTCAAGAGCCGTACGAAGATGAACATGACAATCTCACCGATGACCATTGCGAGCTAGAAGCATCTGATGAAGAATCCTTGGCGGTGGTGGTTGATGAAGACATAGAGCCAGTCCATCTTGAAGTTGAAGCTGAAGACGAGCACATAGAGATTGAGGAGATACCCTCACCTACACTTCCACTGAGTCAACCTGTAGAGAAGATGGAGCTCATTAAACATGCCACGCCGTACTACCTCTTTCCTCCTCGAGTAGGAGAATTCAAGAAGAACTGGTCATCCAACCAAGATCGCGATCTATTGGAGCACTACCGGTTGCACCACCATTCTGGAGTGCTACATGGCACTCAACCGCTGTCCTTGAAGAAGATGATTGACTTCAAGGAACTTTTGAGTTGGGGTCCCTAACAGGTACCGTCCGGCTCAAGGACGTTAAAAGAGAGCGCTTCGTGGGAGGCAACCCACGGCTGGAGTCCGTTTTTGAATTTTTGAGTCAGTCTTTTCGTCGTTCGAGTCAGGTTCGGGGGAGCCAAAGTGTCAGTTTCTCTGATTTATTATTTTTCGTGTAGAATCTGTGTGTCATAGAGCGAGTCGCAAGTTGATTGAGGTCTTTCTGATTTTTTTGATTTAACTGCGATTTTCTGAAGTCTGCCGGGTTTGTGAAAATATTTTCAATCGTAGTGTTCAAAATTTTCGGTGAATTTTCAATACCATTTTCGGCGAAATCACCTTTTGGATTTTCAACTGAGTCTCCCTGTTTAACATTTTCGGTCCGAAATTTATAATGTTTTCGGCGAAATAGTTTTTGAAAACCAGGCAATGATTTTAACGCTTCTTTTCGGCGAAAATATATGGTTACTTTCGGCGAAAACACACTTGAAAAACCGGCAGTGCATTTGAACTAAAATTTTCGGCGAAAACACCCTCTTATTTTTGCCGAAAACTCTTTTGAAAATCACCCCAACTATTCACTTTAAAATCTGGATTCACCCTCTCTCTCTTCCTTCTTTCAGTTTCTCATTCAATCGTCAAAATATTTTTAAAATTCCCCTTAACCTTCTTTGTTCGACTTTTATTCTGTGTGGATCCGGGACACTTGTCCCGGTATCCTTTTGATCTTTTTGTTGTTTTTGTTTTGTAGGATCTTGAGTAGCTACTCCGCTCTGCTCCGGACGCTCCGTGTTCATCCCCTACACCGACCATCTCGTCACAGGTTCTTCGTATCTCTCTACTCTAGTTTAGTCCTGTGAGGACACAGAACCGTTTAAGTGTGGGGTAGGAGTCTAGGATTATGCATGATCTTGCTTGCTACCTATGATTCTGCGGTTCAAATTTGACATTTCTCTAGCATAGAATTGCTCAATTCTTGACTTTTGATGTTAAATTGACTTCAATTTTGAACAATGACGTCTAGACTGTTCCACTTAGAACCTGTAACCAACGTGTTGGAACTGATATTAAATGAGTCTAGGTCAGAACAGATCATAAATCAATTCAGTAGTTGAAACTTGAGTTAATTGAATTGATCGACTTGTTAATAACAAAGCTCGATAACACCGTTCTAAGATGATAAATGCTAGCTTCTCCCATGTTTTTCCACTCCATATTTGACACCTGTGATTGTGGCTAGAGATTAGACGGAAATCCAATTCGAAATCTTGTGTAAAAAGTTATAACTAGCTAGGATCAAGTGGCTGAATTGTTAAACCAAGTAATTGAGTTGTGCAAATCAATGTTAAGTTCTTTAAAGTGCTGAAAATAAAGCTAGGCAAGCCCGACACCTAAGTGAAGTGTTCGGGTTGAGCACTAGCAAAGGCACAAATACTGTGAGCTAGGCAGGTCCAACACCTAAGTGAAGTGTTTGGTATCGAGCACTAGTATGCAGTAAATAAATTGAAGGAATAAGTTGAAGCTTGAACGAAATTGTTGTTAAAAAGCGGTCCTAGCTAGCACATGTAACGTACAGATCTAGAAAAGGATGAAGTCGAGTCAATAGCCACGTCACTTTTCCTACCTTCGCGTCCACATCATGGCTAGAGCTTAAAGTCTTTTCTCATTAGAATTGGTGTTATCGTAGTCGGTTAATTATGATTAATTGTTTTGCCAAGAAACGAGCTTTGTTAAAACTACTACTTGAAGTGTGCAGAAATTAGTGAGATTGAAAACTTGTTTGGTTGATGTTCTTGCATGTGTAGGTCACTTTTTCTACGTGAAACAGTCTAAACCAAATCGTTAGAATTGAATCTCGGTTTAATCGCGTGTCATTTGTGAATTTGAGTGTGTTCTAGTTCAGTTTGCTTGAGGACAAGCAAAAGCTTAAGTGTGGGGTATTGATGACACTCGATTTGACGTGATTATCAGCCTCATTTAAGCGACATTTCCTTGCTTGAAACGTGGTTTTAGGGGTAAAATAGCGAATATTCACTCAACTACCCTATTTCCTACCGATTTGGTTACTTTGGCCCTTCTTGGGTCAATTTGATGGTTTTCTAGTGTTTTTGTGATAGCACAGATTTTTGCCATCATTTATGTAGCCACGTACGTGTTCAAGACCTCAAGGAGTGAACCGGAATCGAACTAGAAATAAAACCAGAGTCAGAACCGAAGATCCAAGTGCCCATCACAATATTTTTGCCGAAAAGACTATGAGGATTTCGGCGAAAATACCTTCAGAACTCACAGGCTGATTTACACTGAAGTTTTCGGCGAAAACTTCCTTATGTTTTTGTCGAAAATCCTAGAAGAAATCACACCGGGGATTTTAACTAAAGATTTCGCCGAAAATTATTTGATATTTTTGGCGAAAATTCCTTCCAAATCCGGCGCTGTATTGGAAACCTAATCGTACCTATTTAAATAGAGGCAGCCGGCAGACAGAGGAGGAAAAACAGGAATCATTATTCATATTTTCACAAATTAGACTTTTGAGAGTCAGCCGACTCTAGGGTTGATAGATAGAGTTTAGAGAGTTTGAAGATCCGTGGAGAGATCGTGACGCCATCCTTCCACCTCGGAGAACTCGGAGCTTAAAGTTGAAGATCCAGGAGATTGAAGCTTCGTGGGAGTCGTCAGAATTAGGTTTTTCAATTCGTATCTGTTCTTCCTCTGTATGATGATCTTCATTGTTGCCTTTGATTCTCTTGTTTCTGATATGAGTAACTGAACTTGTAGAGCTTAGATTAGATGAACCCTAAGTGACCCAGGGCTTTAAAGCGGTCACGGATCGGCGGTGATTAGATTCAAAGTTCAATCCAGTTCTTTTTCATGTTTGATTTGTTCTTCCTTGTTCATGTTTCTTGTCTAGATTGATCACCTAGATTAGATTCTGGTTAAGCTAAGGATAGAAGCGAACGCTCGCCTTACTTTAGAACATCGAATTGAACAATTAACCTTATAATTGGAGCGTGCCTTTCGTAGGAACCGGTTAGGGTTAATCCACTGCAAGAGTAACTCACTAATCATTAGTAATTGCACCAGTTAATTAAGTCGTTGCGAGAGGCGACCGTACCTGGGCGGCTAGTTAATCTTGGTAGTTAGAACGGATAGAGCGAACGTTCGCCGGTCTTAAACATAAGGGTAAGGAGTTATGGTGGTGTATAGAAACCGATTGAATTAGAATTGAAAACCGCTGATCTGTTGATTGCCAATGCTCTGGTGATCTAAGGGGATTCGAAATCTAAGTTCGTCTATCTTCTCGTTAGTCAACCTTTTACTTTTCTGTCTTTTATTTTCCTTTGTTCATTAGATTAGAAGTCGTGGAACTCACACCACGCACAACCTGTTTAAACCTGAGTAATTTGCCAACATATTTGAGTAGACAAGAAGAAGAGACCTCGAGTAGAATACGATCTAGTCTACCTTGGTAGATTATTTAATTGATACCGCTAAAACTGCATCATCATTAACCAATCTAAATCGGTCCATGACGTCATCTTTTTGGCATATTTTTTGTGCTAATTCTGTCCAGTGTAGTATTTTGGACAGAACTCCTTCATTTGAAATCGGATTGATACAAATTCGGTGGCGATGGAAAGATAATTTCGTTATCTTTCCATCCATATATAGATGACGATACAGTTCTACCAGACCTGTGAGATATGACATTTCCAAGATGACGACCAAAAATACCACATTGCTTGTTTATGGAGGTTTACATTGCTTTATTAAGCTTTAATCATTCTATTACGTAAAAGTGATTAAGTGAGGCTATCAACTTACTATTTTGTCACCACGGAGACTCCCCATCAAAGTGGAGGGTATCCCATCGAAGAGGGAAGCATGCCTCCCCATCAAAACTTCAAGTGGGAAACCCTAAGGGCGACTCCATGATGATGATGTCATCATGTCGACCTCCTCATCAAGAGGGAAGCCTGCCTCATCATCAAGAGGGAAACCCTAACGCCGACTCCATGAAGATGATGTCATGATGTCGACATCCTCATCAAGAGGGAAGCCTACCTCATCATCAAGAGGGAAACCCTAAGGCCAACTCCATGATGATGATATCATCATCTCGACCTCGTCATTAAGTGGGAAGAAGGGAAGCCTCCTCATCAAGAGATATGTGAAGTTTATCTACATCACACGTGTCTAAAGTCTTACGTCCATTCTCATGGGCACGTATGGTGTTATCAGTCTTGAGAGGCCATGCCACCAACGTGGCATACCACGCCATAACTTGTCTTGGAGGAAGGAAGGTAGCCACGTATAGTCTCACTTTCAATAATGCGCAGGCTTTGGCATGGAAGTTTAAAATCATGTCACTAATATGACTTGTGATGAATATGTAATTTCAATGTGGAGGTTTACAGTCATAAGTAGAAGAGATTAGATAGCAAGTTACTAGCACGATACATCGAGCAGTAATAAAAAAACCTAGACAAGGGGGCACGATGTTGCTTTGATTGTTTTAATTGTGATCCAGTAGACAATATTTGGCCTTGATTAATATGATTGGTGTCAAACAACTTAGTCCACAATTCTTGCACTAAGTTGTTGGGGGCATTTGTTTAGACCTAAAATTATTTTGAGCAAATACCACATTGAAAAAATACAAGAAATCAAGTGGCTTCATTAGGCCACTAATTGCCTTAGTGATTAACCAATCTAAATCGGTCCATGATGTCATCTTTTTGGCATATTTTTTGTGCTAATTCTGTCCAGTGTAGTATTTTGGCCAGAACTCCTTCATCTGAAATCGGATTGATACAAATTCGGTGGTGATGGAAAGATAATTTCGTTATCTTTCCATCCATATATATGTGACGATACAGTTCTCCAGACATGTGAGATATGACCTTTCCAAGATGACGACCAAAAATACCACATTGCTTGTTTATAGGTTTACATGGCTTTATTAAGCTTTAATCATTCTATTACGTAAAAGTTATTAAGTGAGGCTATCAACTTACTATTTTGTCACCACGGAGACTCCCCATCAAAGTGGAGGGTATCCCATCGAAGAGGGGAGGCATGCCTCCCCATCAAGGAGGAGGGCATCCCATTGAAGAAGGAAACCTGCCACCTCTTCAAGTGGGAAACCCTAAGGGCGACTCCATGATGATGATGTCATCATGTCGACCTCCTCATCAAGAGGGAAGCCTACCTCATCATCAAGAGGGAAACCCTAAGGCCGACTCCATGAAGATGATGTCATCATGTCGACCTCCTCATCAAGAGGGACGCCTGCCTCATCATCAAGAGGGAAACCCTAAGGCCGACTCCATGATGATTGTAACACCCGTCCCAATTCAACCCGGTTTACCCGAGGTTGACTCGAGATAGAATGCTATGCAAGCACAGGTTTAACCAAAAGCGCGAAATAATAAAGGAAGAAAGAAACTTCTCATTAAAATCCACAATCCAACGGAGGCCTCCAATATAAAATCCAACATAAAACCGAAACTCAAACCAATCCAACCTCAAAGGTTTACAAAAGTCCCCAACCCAAATGTCCTGGTCAACTGAAATATAATAAATACAGGCAAGGTCAACTTCAAGCAAGTCACCGATCTTCACCTCATGGCTCCAAACGACAACCTTCTCGAACTCAACTCTCAACTGCAACTCCAACCTAGCACTAGCCACGAGCACCTGAAAGAGAAACTGGGGGGGGATCAGCTTCCTAATGAAACTGAGTGAACCCACTGGGTCTACCTATGCGCCGAACCTAGCCTAGGAGCGATCCCAACTCCGCACACAAACAACACAACGGAATCTGACACAGCCATTATCATTTTAATCCTCGCATGCCACTAGGTGATCACACAAGAACTTACCTCCACCAGTACACACAATTAATAAGATTCAGCAATGTACACAAGTCATCAATCCTCACTACAACATCACTATCAGGGTTAGAACATGCACACCGGTCAATCTCATACCGCAATGTAATAGCATCAACGAAGTCATCATACACACGATACAACACTTAGTCACATTACATCTTCCAACACGAATAGCACCCACTTTCATACTTCAACCACACAACTCGCAATTCACAGTTTCACAGTTACTAACATCAACCAAGCACAACACTACCAACCCCTGTCCCACAGACTCCACACATCACACTGTCACAACACGACTCGACTCATTAAATTCTAGGTGAGTTATTAGGCGCCTAGGAGTTGCTCCACACCACCACTGCCGGCCAACAATCCCCGGTAATACAACCCAGGGTGATCTACTCAACGTAGACCGATACCACAACCATAATCCCAGGTACTTGACCCGGGTGATCCACTCGACGTAGACCGACTCAACATAAATCCCTGGTAGCTAACCAGAGTGATTCACTCAACGTGAACCGGACACAACTCATCACATCTCAAGGTGGGCAGTGTGGACTCCTACCGGTTCTATCATTTAATCAACACAACCACTTACTCAACACTTATAACCAACCATCATACTCATCACACAGCTCATTCGCATCATTCAATCCAACCATCGAGTTGCACATCAATTCCCACCACCAATATCAACATCACTCGCATACTTTCCATGTCCCACATTACACCCCTTGCACTCATTCACACACCTCAACAACAATACATACACGCATAGCATCTTCACCAACATCACACATACAACCACACATCACAAGTCATTCAAAGTCTCCCACGGCACCAACAGTTTAAGGGTAAACGGCTAGCTCACCGGCCACCCCCACCTGCAAGTACAGGGGAAGCCATGTCATGAGTCGTAGGGTTACCCTCCTGTACATCCTTCATTGGACGACCCCACATTGGTGGGACCATCCACCTGTTCGTCAATTAAGGGCGACCCCACATTGGCAGGACCACCCTCCTGCAACCACAGATTAACAATTCCAGGCAAACATACACTTACAGCATCATACCCCTGCCCTCCTACACTCGTTACTACATCCAATCCATTAAGCATCAAGGTTAATCTTTCCCCCATTCATCGCACATAACAAACAGCCCGCTATCATCATGCAATTCATCATATCAACAAGCATACAACAACCAACAACAATCGCAAATACTCACAAACAATCACATAACGAAATTCCCTTTTACTCTCTTTCAATTTCATGCAACGCCCTACATTCTCTAAGTCAAGTTTCAACTCCTCACGTCGACCAATTCTACCTATCGTACGCTAGACCCTCACCTGACAAGAAGACGAGGCTCTAAAACAACTCCCGGAACCCGAACGACCAAGCTCTACCACTCCAAAGTCGTAGCTCTTCTCCTCCTCACCGACAGCAGCCTAATCCGAACCACCCAGAACCACAATGTGCGATCTCTTCCTCTCGTTGCCACAAACCCGTAGCAACAAACGGATCACAAATCGGAGCTCTACAACTCCCGGAATCGAGGTTTGAAGATAAGGGGTTTTTGGTTCGTCAAAAACGAATTTCGGGGAAAGAGAAAGAAGGGGGGGAAAGTTCTGGATTTCCGTGCAAATTCGTCCTTTTATGCACGAAATGTGCGCCTGGCATGTCAAATGTGCGCCGGCGCACATTTACCCCCAAAAGGAGCACATTTTGAATATTCAGCTGAAAGTTTGCTGAATTAATTGAAATGTGCGCCTGGCACTTCTAAATGTGCGCCTGCGCACATTAGGGCCCAAAATCAGCACTTTTGGTACTGTACACTGTTCCCCTCTTTTGCAACTTCAACCCGGCACATACCCAAACGTCCCAGACCTCAAGAGACCCTCTTAAGTACCGTTTCCGGCACTCTAGTCACCCAGACTTGAGTTCTAACCCGTTCGGTTGGGCGGGGATGTTACAAGTCTCCCCAACTTTAAGAGATTTCGTCCCCGAAATCACAACCCGACTTGCTCTAGCAATGCAACCATACATCACAGCAACAAATGCAGCAATTCAAGATCACATTACCTCCCAAATTTTCCCCTAACGGCTCTAGCAACACACACCTTCTAAGGGCACTACTCCCACACTACTCTGAACTTCCTTCTAACAAACACGCACAACCGAACCACGAAAGCACCACAAAAGCACAACAACACCACAACACAAGCAACCAAGGGAACAACACTACACTAACAACCGCCACCACACTAAGGCTCTACACACTTCAACCACTCTATCTAGCTTCACCAAAGACTACTAAGATCTACTCCACAAGCCAACTCCTCCTAGTCTACCAACCACTACCACTCTCCCACGGCTTGGCTCGATTCACTACAGGAGGACATTTAGAACATTTCAGTTGACCATTGAAGAAAAACTCACAACCAACTTCAAAACACTTTCACTTTAAAACTCCCACCCATTTCAAAACAGTTTAAAGATCCCTGAAAGGCCAGTACTGCATCGACGTTCCGTCCTTCCATTAAGAGGGTAGCAAATCCCTTAGAAGAAAGGACAGCTCACCGATACAGCAGAGGCTAACCAGGCTCTGATACCATTTGTAACACCCGTCCCAATTCAACCCGGTTTACCCGAGGTTGACTCGAGATAGAATGCTATGCAAGCACAGGTTTAACCAAAAGCGCGAAATAATAAAGGAAGAAAGAAACTTCTCATTAAAATCCACAATCCAACGGAGGCCTCCAATATAAAATCCAACATAAAACCGAAACTCAAACCAATCCAACCTCAAAGGTTTACAAAAGTCCCCAACCCAAATGTCCTGGTCAACTGAAATATAATAAATACAGGCAAGGTCAACTTCAAGCAAGTCACCGATCTTCACCTCATGGCTCCAAACGACAACCTTCTCGAACTCAACTCTCAACTGCAACTCCAACCTAGCACTAGCCACGAGCACCTGAAAGAGAAACTGGGGGGGGGGGATCAGCTTCCTAATGAAACTGAGTGAACCCACTGGGTCTACCTATGCGCCGAACCTAGCCTAGGAGCGATCCCAACTCCGCACACAAACAACACAACGGAATCTGACACAGCCATTATCATTTTAATCCTCGCATGCCACTAGGTGATCACACAAGAACTTACCTCCACCAGTACACACAATTAATAAGATTCAGCAATGTACACAAGTCATCAATCCTCACTACAACATCACTATCAGGGTTAGAACATGCACACCGGTCAATCTCATACCGCAATGTAATAGCATCAACGAAGTCATCATACACACGATACAACACTTAGTCACATTACATCTTCCAACACGAATAGCACCCACTTTCATACTTCAACCACACAACTCGCAATTCACAGTTTCACAGTTACTAACATCAACCAAGCACAACACTACCAACCCCTGTCCCACAGACTCCACACATCACACTGTCACAACACGACTCGACTCATTAAATTCTAGGTGAGTTATTAGGCGCCTAGGAGTTGCTCCACACCACCACTGCCGGCCAACAATCCCCGGTAATACAACCCAGGGTGATCTACTCAACGTAGACCGATACCACAACCATAATCCCAGGTACTTGACCCGGGTGATCCACTCGACGTAGACCGACTCAACATAAATCCCTGGTAGCTAACCAGAGTGATTCACTCAACGTGAACCGGACACAACTCATCACATCTCAAGGTGGGCAGTGTGGACTCCTACCGGTTCTATCATTTAATCAACACAACCACTTACTCAACACTTATAACCAACCATCATACTCATCACACAGCTCATTCGCATCATTCAATCCAACCATCGAGTTGCACATCAATTCCCACCACCAATATCAACATCACTCGCATACTTTCCATGTCCCACATTACACCCTTGCACTCATTCACACACCTCAACAACAATACATACACACATAGCATCTTCACCAACATCACACATACAACCACACATCACAAGTCATTCAAAGTCTCCCACGGCACCAACAGTTTAAGGGTAAACGGCTAGCTCACCGGCCACCCCCACCTGCAAGTACAGGGGAAGCCATGTCATGAGTCGTAGGGTTACCCTCCTGTACATCCTTCATTGGACGACCCCACATTGGTGGGACCATCCACCTGTTCGTCAATTAAGGGCGACCCCACATTGGCAGGACCACCCTCCTGCAACCACAGATTAACAATTCCAGGCAAACATACACTTACAGCATCATACCCCTGCCCTCCTACACTCGTTACTACATCCAATCCATTAAGCATCAAGGTTAATCTTTCCCCCATTCATCGCACATAACAAACAGCCCGCTATCATCATGCAATTCATCATATCAACAAGCATACAACAACCAACAACAATCGCAAATACTCACAAACAATCACATAACGAAATTCCCTTTTACTCTCTTTCAATTTCATGCAACGCCCTACATTCTCTAAGTCAAGTTTCAACTCCTCACGTCGACCAATTCTACCTATCGTACGCTAGACCCTCACCTGACAAGAAGACGAGGCTCTAAAACAACTCCCGGAACCAGAACGACCAAGCTCTACCACTCCAAAGTCGTAGCTCTTCTCCTCCTCACCGACAGCAGCCTAATCCGAACCACCCAGAACCACGATGTGCGATCTCTTCCTCTCGTTGCCACGAACCCGTAGCAACAAACGGATCACAAATCGGAGCTCTACAACTCCCGGAATCGAGGTTTGAAGATAAGGGGTTTTTGGTTCGTCAAAAACGAATTTCGGGGAAAGAGAAAGAAGGGGGGAAAGTTCTGGATTTCCGTGCAAATTCGTCCTTTTATGCACGAAATGTGCGCCTGGCATGTCAAATGTGCGCCGGCGCACATTTACCCCCAAAAGGAGCACATTTTGAATATTCAGCCGAAAGTTTGCTGAATTAATTGAAATGTGCGCCTGGCACTTCTAAATGTGCGCCTGCGCACATTAGGGCCCAAAATCAGCACTTTTGGTACTGTACACTGTTCCCCTCTTTTGGAACTTCAACCCGGCACATACCCAAACGTCCCAGACCTCAAGAGACCCTCTTAAGTACCGTTTCCGGCACTCTAGTCACCCAGACTTGAGTTCTAACCCGTTCGGTTGGGCGGGGATGTTACAATGATGATGTCATCATCTTGACCTCGTCATCAAGAGGGAAGGAGGGAAGCCTCCTCATCAAGAGATATGTGAAGTTTATCAACATTACACGTGTCTAAAGTCTTACGTCCCTTCTCATGGGCACGTATGGTGTTATCAGTCTTGAGAGACCATGCCACCAACGTGGCATACCACGCCATAACTTGTCTTGGAGGAAGTAAGATAGCCACATATAGTCTCACTTTCAATAATGCGCAGGCTTTGGGGTGGAAGTTTAAAATCATGTCACTAAGATGACTTGTGATGAATATGTAATTTCAATGTGGAGGTTTATAATCATAAGTAGAAGAGATTAGATAGCAAGTTACTAGCACGATACATCGAGCAGTAATAAAAAAACCTAGACAAGGGGGCACGATGTTGCTTTGATTGTTTTAATTGTGATCCAGTAGACAATATTTGGCCTTGATTAATATGATTGGTGTCAAACAACTTAGTCCACAATTCTTGCACTAAGTTGTTGGGGGCATTTGTTTACACCTAAAATTATTTTGAGCAAATACCACATTGAAAAAATACAAGAAATCAAGTGGCTTCATTAGGCCACTAATTGCCTTAGTGATTAACCAATCTAAATCGGTCCATGATGTCATCTTTTTGGCATATTTTTTGTGCTAATTCTGTCCAGTGTAGTATTTTGGCCAGAACTCCTTCATCTGAAATCGGATTGATACAAATTCGGTGGCGATGGAAAGATAATTTCGTTATCTTTCCATCCATAATAGTGAATAGTCTCAACTTCAATAATGCCAGGTTTGCGGGAAGTTTACAAATCTGTCATAATATGTTGATGAATAAGTAATTTCAATGTGAGTTAGTCAAGTAGAGAACGATTATGCAAGTTACAGCACGATACACTCGAGCAAGTGATAAAAAAACCTAGACAAGGGCACATGTTGCTTGATTTTAATTGTGATGCAGTAGACAATTGCCTTGATTAATATATTGGTGTCAAAACAACTTAGTCCACAATTCTTGCAATAAGTTGTTGGGGCATTTTGTTACACCTAAAATTATTTTGAGCAAATACCACATGAAAAATACAAGAAATCAAGTGGATTCATTAGGCCACTAATTGCCTTAGTGATTAACCAATCTAATCGGTCCATGATGTCATCTTTTGGCATATTTTTGTGCTAATTCGTCCATGTATATTTTGGCCAGAATCCTTCATCTGAAATCGGATTGATACAAATTCGGTGGCGATGGAAAGATAATTTTGTTATCTTTCCC
>JAVBHU010000122.1:0-38834 GCA_034768395.1 Linum lewisii | reverse complement strand
GAATGGCGCCGCAAGATCTAAGTTCCACTATCCAGTAGTGGCAAACTAAGAGACCTCTGAACAAGCGAGGCAGTGTCGAGGAAGGAAGAGCAACGGTTCAACATACCGGAGGCGACCCTCCTCCATCTCGCCTCTCTTCTTCAGCTCAGATAACAATGACCAAGAAATGGTGCGTTCATCACGTTCCAATTACTGAAAAACTTCCATAGGTCGAACTAAGGATGCTAGTTTTGAAAAAGACTTTTCATGTCATTTCCCATTTAGGTCTGATTCGGATCGTCTAGCTTCATTGCAACTTCAACAAATATTTCATAGAAACCATCACCTAATTTGATGTCACTGACGATTGCCTTTGGATTCTTACTTATAATTGAGCCTTTAACTACGTGAACATCAAGCTGATTTAAGCTTCTCAGAAAAATAATGTTAACCCCTACATGATAATATGAAGATTTTTAATGTGTATTATTATCGATATAAAAATATCGGGTAGTAAACAAAAAATAATTAATTAATAACGTTTGAAGAAACTAAAAAAGTCTAAGATGTACTAACTTGATTGAACTATTGTCACAATATCACCTTCTTCAGTCATATCCAAATAAAATGATTCTTGATGAGTCTTTTTGCTTGAAAATAAAAAAATTACGACATACCAAATTGATGTAAAGGAAAAAATTCATAAACAAGAAAAAAATTAGAAGGAAAACGTAATTGATAAGTATTCAACATATAATGAAGGAAAAATCGTTATTTGTCGAAACTGAAGATTCTTCAATCGTGGGCCGGTTTCGACTCAAAGAACAAATATATCAAGAAGAGTTTTTTATGTCTCCTAATGGGTAAAACAATCATAAAAATTCAAAAAAATTAAACCTCATACTTGTTTTGCAAGGCTTTTGGGTTTGGGAAGCCTTGCCCATGTGGAAATTTGAGAACAGTTTCTGCTTGGGCCTCCCACCTCCCTCGTAACCCTAAGTCTGGCGCTGCATTGAAGGCGACAAATAGATTTTTGGGTCTACCATCCGAATGCTCTCCTTCCTCACTGCGACTCCATCCTAAGCTTCAAATCCCGGCGGCGGCACCTGTCTTCCTTCTCTTCCATCACTCTCCATCCCCCGTGCTCGAGTTATTGACCCCTGAAGGCCAACTTAGAATGTCTCCGTGTAACTGAGTCATCTGCTCGTCCCTCCACATTCTCCCTGTCTCCTCTATTGCCTCGATGTTGGTGGTTGTTTGTTTTCTCGCTCTCACGGTTAGCATCGCCATTCTTCTAGGAGTTGGGCAGGGGAGAGTGGATTCACGTCCTCGAGTGTTCGCCGTAGCGATCCTCAACCCACTCATGGCTAGACTCACAGGTGGCTTATTAGTGGCCTATATGCCCACACCCATAACAGAAGCTTGGAGGTAGTTTCTCGTTTTTGAAGTTTACCCAGCTAGCTCCTTTGTGTTCCCCTGAGAAGAAACCATAGCGAAGAGGTAATTCAAGATCAACTGTAACTCTAGCTCTTAGAAACTTTACCCAAACTGTTGTGCTCATTCCGTTGGAATCCATCTCTAGGAGATTCTTGAGACTTGATTGCAGGATTGGGTATAGGACATGGGGTTGACTGAAAGCCATTGGCAGATCATGGATTTGAATCCAGAAATCACAGAATCAAAGTTCAGATATTAGCCTTGCCCTCGCAATTCCACTTCTTGATTTGAGCAAAGTCTCCGACATTCTCCTCGGTCTACCTTTCCAAATCTTTTCCAAATCAACCACTTCGGAAGTTGAAGACGAATGTGTTGTTGTAACACCCAATCCTAATCAACCCGGTGAAACCCGTGGTTGAACCGGTTATGATCATTACCAAGATAAAACCGACATTAAATCAAAATAAAAATCAAAATTTGCATTAAATGAAATCAAGAAGGCCTCCAAATAGTTACAACCTGAACTTCCACGAAATCGACTCACACTCCTCAACTCCAACAACACCACCAACTACCACGAGATCCTGAAAGGGGAAGAGGGGGGATCAATTTCCTATTAAAATTGAGTGAACCCACTGGGTTAACTATGCGCTATCCTAATCCAAAGGAGCGGTTCCAAACTCCAACAAGAAATCGACAATGGAACCAGACCCAACCTTATCCAAGTTTTAACACCCTAAAGCAGTCTAGGTGATCACATAGGTTCAGTTCATCATTCACATACAACATCGATAACAACAACATAAGCATAATCAAATCAACATTCAACCATAGAGTATGATCCACATAACAAGTCACAATCATCATCAATACACACAACAACACACATTCAACCATAAACATTAACTAGTTGAGTTATTGGGTGCCAAGGAGTTATCCACATCACCACTGGCCAACCGACACACTTTCATACCGCATGGAAGGTCCTCGCGCTCCCCTACCGCATGGTGATGTGATCCTCCACGGCTGCCCAAAGGCCTACAACTATTCCTACACCCCACCAGGGTCCCCGGTCGAAGGCAGAATCCTAGGGCCCAACAAGAAGAGTGTAGGGCCAAGGAAAGCTCTCCAACACATCATTAAGTCAAGGTATGTGACCAAGTATAGACACATGCACCCACCAGCAGCCAAGCAAGCCAGGATGAGAGTGAGGCCACCCCAGGCCATGTTGCTGGCCTAGGCACCCGATCCGAGTCCCGAGCCGGACCGAGGCCAAGCCTAAGGGCCCTGGACCAATCCCCACGAGCCCTGGAGGAACTGACCACTCCTGAGATCCTCTAGAAGCATTCCTGGATTACAGGAAGCAAAGGACCCAAGAGTACCTGACCAGCAAGGGATGTCACCTGAAGACAGGCCCCGGAACGAGCCCCGAACCGGGCCAAATGCAAGCACTAGGAAGTGCTCATACACCATCCGGGTCCATGCTTGCAATCCCACCGAGACAAGGATTCCCATCCGAGCCAGGAGAACAGGCTGCCACGACCAGAAGACCGCAGACCTAAGTGCTTCTAGGACTAGGACAACAGAAGGAGGCCTAATCCGAGTCTGAATTCCTGCCCGCCAGCCCAAGACCTGCCCGACCACCACAGATGCTGCCCGGATTTAGGGTTTTTCACGGTTTACCCGGTTTTTGCCTATTTAGGCTTTTTCTTGCTTTCCAAGACATTCTCTTCCTATTTTGAGTTTCCCTTTTTAGTTTTCCTTATTTAGTTAGCTTGTTTAGGTCATTTTAATGTTTCCTAGTTCGGATTAGATTATTTTATTCCTAGTTAGGAAGTAGCTAAATAGGTGAGGAGAGCTTGTTCCCTTCCCTATAAATAGAGGCCATCGGCCACCCTTGTTATTCAGACTTTAATCAATTTATAAACCCCCTTCAGAACTTTGTTCTAAATCCCTTTGAGTATGTGCAAGAGCACAGCTTAATGTTTGACTTATCATCAAGAGCATACATCTCTTGGCGTAGCGCCCTCGACGTGATACTTCTGGTTCCTAGCTCAGGTGAAGCTAGTGGGTCAAAGTCCGATTCCATCCCCGATTCCATAGGTTCTCTCGTTGCCTTTGAAGATCAGCTTGCGGTGGTTAGGTCACGGAGCATTGTCGGTCGTGGTTCACATCAGTTGGTATCAGAACACGGTTCAACACCAGGACCAACTCTATCCCAGTTTCCAGGTTCATTCTTGGATTCATATCCTTTACTTTCCTTGCGTTTCAGAAAATTAGCATTGAAAACCCCCCACCTATTTCAATTCCTTCAATCGGTTTGGTATTGTAAGGCAAAGAAAATCAGGTGGCTATAAGAAAGAGAAAAGAAAAGCAAGGCCACCCTTGCCAAGTTTGTTTCCTTTCGTTGTAAGCTTAATTCTAAGAAGAGGGGATAGAAAGTTGCTTCTGTTTGCTTGTAACTAACCATCACAGATGAGAGAATGGAGAATTTGGAAGGCCAAATCCATGGCCTTGGAGGAATCTTGGCTAGAATACAAGAAGCCTTAGCCAGACTTGAGAGAGACAACCGAGGCAACCATGAGAGAAGAGATGACCAACGAGAATATGATGAAGAACCCCATGGAGATCTCAACCGAAGGGCTAGAAGGTTATTCCAAGAGATTGATGATGATGTGAGCAATCTCAAGCTCACCATCCCTAAGTTTGCCGGCAAGAATGATGCGGATGAGTACTTGGATTGGAGAGAGAAGTATGGAGGACTTCCTCGAGTGCCAACACTATTCGGAGAGAAAGAAGGTAATTGTGCCTACCCTTGAATTTACTGACTATGCTGCTCTTTGGTGGAGCCAATTCAAAAGACAGGTTCAGAGAGATGAGGAGGTACCCGTCGAGTCATGGAGAGACCTCAAGAGGAAGATGAGGAAGAGGTTTGTCCCGGCTGCCTACATCCGAGACTTACACACCTCACTCCAGACTTTAAAGCAAGAACCACGTCTGTGGAGTAGTATACCAAGGAGATAGAGATGCTAGTGGCGAGGCTAGACTCAAGGAGGAACAGGAGGCCAGGATAGCCCGGTTTGTAGGAGGGCTACACCCATACATCATGTACCAAGTCAATATACTCAACTATGTTGACTAAAAGACTTGAAAGCCCTAGCCATCCGAGTGGAGAGGGAGACGAGAAGAGGCTATGCAAGAAGACCAGCCCCTCCAGCCAGTAGCCAATGGAGAGGAGGCTCCAGTATCAGCCAGCCCCCATGGAAGCCCAGCCAGCCCCGAAGCACCGAGCCCCGATTGCACCCTAACCCTAGGGAACCGGCACCACGGGTAACACCTACTCAATCTACTCCTAATGTTCATAATTCTAACCCATGTCCTAGTAGAATTGTGTGCTTTAAATGTCAAGGCAGAGGACACGTCTCAACAGACTACCCCAACCAGAGGACCATGGTGATAAGAGAAGGAGAGATCGAGACGGGTGATGAGGAGGAGGATGAGAAGAAGAATGAAGAAGAGTCTGAAGAAGGAGAGGAAGTGAAGCCAGAAGGGCTTGAGAAGTTTACTAGGATGTTCTCAAAAACCCTAGCCCCGCCCCACCCCAGCGGCCTGCACAGCCCTAGCGCCCAGCCCCACCCCGGCGGCCAGCACAACCCTGGCGCTCAGTCCAGTCCCAGTGCACCCCAGACCGGCCCCGGTACACCCCAGGGCTTCCCCAACACCTGGAATACCCCCTGCCCGCACTGGAGCACCACGACATCCGCCGGCATTCAATGGGGGGGGGGGGCTGTTTCCCATCGAATCTTAAGGGCTGCCTCGATCCGAAAAATGATCAAATTATGGTGCTAAATGAAGAGGAAGGTGTCCAGGCCAAGGAAGATGAAGACATGGGCTTGGGAGTTGAGGAAACACTCACACCCGTGACCTCTCCCAGCCTAGACATCCTAGTGGATAGCTGATGCGTCTCATTATTGGCGTATTCATCTTCGCATTAGACGACATTTTTAGTGATTTGTATGTCCAATTTGCATGGTTTTGAGTGAGTTCCGTACCCTTTGGCCCTTTGGGGCCATTTTATGTGTTTTGCACGTTTTTGGTTCATTTCAGGTGATCCATGACGATTAGGGACGAATCGGGAGAGGCTGCAAAATGCTGGAGCTGGAATTGAAGCAATACACGGCGTGTATTACAATACACGCCGTGTACCTGAAACACGCCGTGTACTGTGGAAACACGCCGTGTACTGTGGAAACACGCCGTGTACTGTGGAAACACGCCGTGTACTGTGGAAACACGCCGTGTACTGTGGAAACACGCCGTGTATCTAATACACGCCGTGTATTATGATACACAGCCTTGTACCATCATCTGACGGGATTTTTAATCCTATTCTTTCCTGGGAGAAAAACATAACGTACAATTCATTCTTCTTTCTTCCCCGACGAACTAGATACTCTCGGAGGGAGAACTCGGAGCTTTAAAGTGACGATTGAGCGAGAGGAAGCGAGGATTAACTCAGGAGATTCTAGGATTCATTAAGATTAGGTTTTCTCGGAGTAAGATGTCTTCTTCTCTGGTTTTCTTCTCTGTTGTTTCTGTGATTTCCTCTGTAGTGATGTCGAGCTAAACTCCTAGGGTTGTTTAGATTAGATGAAGCATTAGTAAGGATTTGTATGGATGGTTTCGGGTTTCTAACCCGTTTATGTTAATCGATGTTTATTCAGACTTAGATGCGATTTCTCATAAACCCTAATTTAAACGTTTTGATCCTGACAACTTGATCAATTGTTAGTTTCAGAGTTTATCTTTGAATTGCGGGTCTGGCCATGGACCACATTCATTCTAGAGTTTAGGAGGTCGTTAGGTTCTCCAATAGCTTGACCTAGGATTGTCAGAACCTAATCTCTTCGCATGATTTTGTGGCATTTCACTGTTCTAGTTCGTTCTTGATTTCTTGCAAGTTAGCTTGACCATAGGAGCTTATAGGTTTGACAGAATAGAATCTCTATGGCCTGACCATGGAGTAGAGATTACACAAGGAAATGTCGAGTCATCTAGTCTGTTGAACTGAAATTGCATAACTTCATCCATCTTAACCAAACTAGCGTGGATTCGAGTCTGAACAACCGCCTTAGTCTAAATTCAAAACCCCAATCTGCCTTACTTGTTTACTTGTTTTAATTACTTTCTTAGATAATCATTTCATTCACAACCAATTTCAAACCCAAAATGAAACCTCGAATAGCTTTACACACTTTTCTGAGTAATAGAGAAAGGAAGACCCTTGGGAAAAATGATCTCTTTGGAGCAATCCATAGAGTAAAACTAGTGCACGTAAATTTGCGCACCAAGTTTTTGGCGCCGTTGCCGGGGACCTTTTCATTTTCTAGGAAATGCATTGTGCGTCTAAGCTTTTCATTCACTCTTTTATCATTTCTTGTCTCCCACATTTTTATACTACTTGGTATTCTTATTTTTGTTGTTTCAGGCAAGATTGCAGGTACAGAAGAAAAAAGACAGAGTAAGCGCATAGCTGACAAGGGCAGAATTTTCTACACTCAGTTCGACACTACTCCTGTACCTCCTCCTCCCGCCAAGACACCTAAAGCAATGAAGAACCTCTTCACATCTTCATCCACATCTTCACCTTCACCATCCACCATTGCTACCGCAGACCCTCCCACAGATCCTCCTGTCCCTTCTGAGATAGAAATTATGGTGGAGAGGACGTTGAAGGATTACGACCGACCGACCATAGATGGGACAGCTTCGTGCATTCAGATTCCCAATACGGGAACTCGGAATCTGCACATCATATCTCACTTGATCAACATGATTCAAGCAAACGGGAAACTTTCTCTGGAGGTGTTAATGAGGACCCGAATGCTCATGTGAGGAACTTCTTGAGGCTGGCTCATACAGTCTCTAACAATGAAGCAGATCATAATGTAGTCAAGCTCAGCTTTTTCCTTTCACTCTGAAGGGTCAAGCAAAACTGTGGTTGTATGATCATCCTGCGAATCACTTCACTACGTGGGATGGTCTTGCTAAAGCATTCCTAGAAGAGTTCTTCTCCTTTCCAGAACCGATGCACTCAGGGCACAAATAACAGGTTTCACAAGTGGTCCGGAGGAGAACTTCTATGAGGCCTGGCAAAGATTTCAAGGGCTTCTCCGAGCTTGTCCTCACCATGGATGGGATGACTATAACAAGTTCTCTATATTCATCCCAGGCTTGGATTATGAGAAAAGGAAGGATTTCTCTTTACAGCTGAATACAGACTTGGATGATATGACCGTAGCCGCGGCTTTGGCTGCTTGCAAGACCTTTGCCATGATGATCAAGTCTCTAATGCAAGCTAATCCCTTAAAGGTGGACGACAGGAGTCTGGGGCAAAGGAGATTTTCTGCTGATGCCCAATACCCTGTTCCCACAGTTCCTGCACCAGTAGACCTTGTTCAAAGTCAGTTGGAGTTGGATAACTCGAAATTGGAGATGGAAGTGCAGAGATTAAAGCATGAGCTAGAAAAGGCTAAGATAGCTCCTTCGCTGGATGTTCCTACAGCTCCACCGTCAGGGTTCAAGATGCTTTCTAGAACCACTCCTTCCTCTGCTTCTACGAGGGCAACTGTAGCAGCAGTCACCCGCCCCGTGTTCAAACTGTGGTGGTCCATATCATACAGCAGAGAGTTGTAATTGGAAGTTTGAGGGTAACCCAGACCAACAACAAGAGGAGGTTGATTATGTTGGTGGACAAAACCAGGGAATTACCAAAACCAGAGCAACAATTTCAGAAATTCAAATGGTTACCAGAATCAAAACTCCCAATGGCAGAGCAGAGGGAACTGGAACAACAACCAGAATCAAAATCAGTTTCAGGGAGGAAATTAAGGGGGTTACCAAAGGTATAATGGGAATCAAAATCAGAATTCCCAATGGCAGAACAGAGGAGGCTGGAATAACAATCAGAACCAGAACCAAAACTAGAACTAGAATCAGAACAACAACGGTGGTTCGAGCTCTTTTGCGCCTAAGTCCTATTCTGATATCATGTTGGACAAGATTTTTGCTGAAACCCAATCAAACAAGAAGGACATCTCACACACTGACTCTTCTCTCAAGAAGCTAGACGATCGGGTGACGGCAATAACCAACTTTCTAAGGGAGAATGCAGTTGGTCTTCTACCTAGCACAGCTCCTCCCTCATCATCCAGCAATGACGGAGGAAGCAAAACTAAGGAAGAATTCTGTGGAGCAGTTTCTCTTTAGGATGGCACAGAGGAATTGGAGAAGCCAATGGAGCAGTTGTGTCAGAAAGAGCAGCAAAGAAAAGAAGCTACTCCACCAGTCGATCCTAACCGGCCAAAAGCACCTTATCCTGCAGCCTTGAACAGACCTGTGCTAAACAAGGAGAATTTGGGGAAGACTCTGGTGACTATCAATAACCAGAAGATGGGAGTTGCTTTAGTGGAAGAACTTCTTGCAAACCCGGATTATGCGAGGCATATGAAAGAAATTCTCTCCAAGAAGAAGAAGCTGAAAAATGCAGAAGCTGCTGCTGTGGTGGAGGAGCTGAGAAGCGTGATTCCTGACAAGAAGAAAGACAAGGTTGTCAATGCTCTTCCAAATAACTCCTCTCAAAAGACAAGAGAAGAAGCGATGGAGGAGATCGCCTCAGTTACCCTCCATGAAGCTGGCGAGTCTGCTCCGAAGCAAAGCCACGTGGTGCGAAAGTGACCTAATCCAGGGAGTTTTTCTTTCCCTTGTTCTATTGGCACTTATTTGATTGATAGAGCTCTTGCAGATTTAGGGGCTAGCATCAGTGTTATGCCTTACTCATTGCTTGAGCGTCGAGGACTGCCTAAGTTAACCCCTACCGCCATGAATATCAACCTAGCTGATCAAACTGTTAGACATCCTAGGGAATTGCTGAAAATGTTGTAGTTAGGGTGCATGATAGCTACTTCATGACTGATTTTGTGGTTATTGATTGCATGGAGAGTGTTAACATTCCCCTTTTCCTGGGACGACCCTTCCTAGCCACTTCTGGTGCACTCATAGATGCAAAGGCTGGGAGGTTAACCTTTCGGATAAGGAAAAAGTTATTACATTTGTAATTTCTCCACCTGATCCTAATGCGCACTCTTCTGCTAAGAAATCCATGTCGTTAGTATTTGAGAATGCTTTAGTATATACGGTGTTTACCGATATGGATCCTCCTGATTCATCTTCATCTTTGCAGGATCAGGTAGCGGCGATGGTATCTACCCAAGATACAGGTGGATTTAAGAAGAAGAACAAGCCTCCTAAGAAAGCTAAGGCGCCGCCCCATGAAAGTACTCCTACCAAACCCCCATATTTGGTCCTGGACAAAGTGGAGCTATTTGGACCCTTTGAGGTAGCTGGATTGCGAGGCGACGGTTCATTGGAGTTGTTCGATGCTAGCGGGAAGAAATTTGTGCTTCAAAGTGGAGCGATGAAGGTATTCTTTCAGGACACGAATGCCAGTCTAAAAGAAGTTCTGAGCTGGGATGCCGTGCGTTAGACCAGGTATCGTCTAGCTCAAAGATGTAAAATAAAGAGCGCTTCTCGGGAGGCAACCCGAGTCTGGAGTCTTTTCATTTTGTTGAGTCGAGTCCGTGGTAGAGTCGTGTATCGAGTTATTCATGTTGGAGAGTGTTATAGAGTCCCGGGGTCGTCCGGAGTTGATTTTGGGTGCTAAGTGTGTGCAGGATTCGTCTAAATTAAAACAGAATTTATGGAGTGCTACAGGTCTTGATACACGGCCGTGTATCATAGTACACGCCGTGTACTTGTAAGACATGGGCATGTCCCAGAATCGACGAACTCTCGGACGAAAAACGAAGCTAAGGTACACGGCCGTGTACTGACAATACACGCTGTGTATTGTGTACACGTCGTGTACCGCTAAGACACGGGCGTGTCCCAGAATTGACGAACTCTCGGACAAAAAACGAAGCTAAGGTACACGGCCTTGTACTGACAATACACGCTGTGTATTGTGTACACGCCGTGTACCGCTAATGCACGGGCGTGTCCCAGAATTTGAGAACTTTCAGCCGAAAAGAGGAGCTACGGTACACGGCCGTGTACTGTTATTACACGCCGTGTATCAAGGAACATGCCGTGTATCATCATTTTCCAGGTAAGTGTTTTTCTTCTCTTTTTTTCGATTTTCAGTCATCTTCTCCCCCCATTCAAACAGCGCCGACGGAAAACACACCCTCCTCCTCTTCGATTTTTCACAACACTACCCCAAACTCTATTCCCAAGCTACCAACTCCTCATTTTCACATTACCCACTCATTCCCATATATTTTCCCTCAACTTTCTACACTCCCAATCAATTTCCAGCCCCCTCATCATCTCAAACACCCTCATTGAAGCTCTTCACCTCCATTGGAGCTCCACCTTCAATCTTTACTTTTCAAGTCATTCTTCTTTTCAAGTCCTATTTCATGAATGGAAGTGTAGAACCTTGGATTTTGAGTGTGGAATTTTTGGAATTCATTGGGTGTCCTCATGAACCCTAATTTTTGAAGCTGTTTGAATTGCCAAATTGACCATGGAATCTTGCAATTAACCATCTAGGATAGCTTCATTTCGAATCGTGGCTTATTTGGACTCCGTTTGCTTGACGAATTACATGCTATAGGTTACTTTCCTATACCGATATTTTGCAAATTGGGGTTTTCTGATTATGGACGAATTCTGATGGTTTGAATTGTATTGCATGTTCTTGTGATGTTATTTGACATATGGAATGGGTTGATTTGGATTTACCGTGCCTTGTTTGAGCTATTATGAAGATTTCACCATACTTTTTGAATTTGTCGGTTCTTGATCATTTGAATCCATCATGTTTGATTAGTTGGCTGACTTAGACTTGTTTATTTCTTGCTTTGGAGATACTTCTTTGATCAAGTGATATCATTTCTTTGTCCCTCTTAGTTAAATGCTCAACTAGATCTCTCATACTTGTTTATTGAACCTTAGTTAGTTAATGGTGAAATTATTGATTGATTTGGCTGCCTTGTTCTCGAATGAATCTATATTGGTGTGAGCTGAATCACTTGTGGCATGTATGTCGTGCGTTTCTTCCATATCTTTGAATTTATTGTGTGGATGGTTTGTTTGTGTTTGTAGGGAACCACGACCTAAGAGGCAAAAGAATGTGGTAGTGGATACTACATACCAGGTGGCTGACATGCCTACTGCTATTCAAGCCGCATGTTTCCGTTTCACGGACTCGAAGGATCTCTCTAAGTGGCGTCAAATCAAGGAGAAAGGCATTGTCTCTTCTTCTAGAATTGATTGGGAGTCCTTTGAAGAAGCAGGGTGGGCAGAAAAGCTAAGGGAACATCTGGACAAGGCCGGTTTGACCCCGCTCTTTGAGGTGGGTGAGCCGGGATATGAGTGGCCAACCAAGGAGGCCATCACTACTTTCCGCTTCAAACCTATGAAGAAGCGAGATAGTGACAAGGTTATCTGGTTTCGTCTGGGTGGGGAGGAGCGTAAGCTCACATTGGATCAGTTTGGTGTAGCTTTGGGTTTTTACACTGAGGAAGAATTGGAGGAGAGTCTGAACTTGGTGGTTTATACCGGTGCTGAATCCCCACCATAACCGAGGCATTTTGGCATGACCTCGCTCCATCGGACCTTTTGAAGATGACCAAGTCAGGAGAGTTGAGGTATTATGTTTCTAGTCGGTCAAAGACTTCTTTGATGACCAACCCGACATACCGGTGTATGCAGATTATATTCAGGGAGACCATTACCCAGAGGGGGAATGCAGGTGGAGTCTGTAACGCTCGGGATCTGTTCATGATCCGTCACGTGGCTTTGGGTCGGCGCGTCCATTTGGCGCCTCTGGTTGCCAAGCTTCTCGCCTCCCAGAACGCCTCTAACAAGGTGGACTTCCTAGTGGGCGGCGCCTATGTCACCAGGTTGGTGAACTACTTCGGATGCATGCATAAGTTTGGCCAAGTGACCCTACAGAAGAGGGTGACTCAGATTCCCATCACTCCAGCTCTTCCCCGCTCTAGAGGGATTACAGACATCTTGCCAGATTACTGTCCACCTTTGCATGAGAAGAACAAAAGAGCGCAGGTGCAGGAGGAGGAGGAGGACGAGGAAGACACTGAGGTCCCTCCTACTTCCGAGGCTCCTCAGTTTGCTGTTGGAGGCTCATCCTCCTACGACATGAGCCATCTTATGGAGGCCATACAAGGAATCTCGGCTGGGGTTGCCTCTTCTCAGCAGAGGTACTGGGAGCAGCAGGCTGAGTATTGGGGACAGCAGCAGGATCACTGGAAGACTTAGGAGGAGCATTACCAGCATCTTTCAGGACAGATTACAGCTTTGGACACCAGAGTGTCAGGGATGGACGAGCGGGTTTTTGGTTTATATGACTACGTGGATGACGGATTCCAGGCAGTCAGAGAGCGGGCGGACCAGCAATATCACAGCCTTAGCGCGTACCAGCGCTGCTCTCATGACGCCCAGCAGGAGGCTTTTGCCTCCTTCATCCCGGGCTACCAGCCTCTAGAGCCATACACCGGACCATACTGGACACCACCTCAAGAACCACCGGCCGACCATTGATGATTTTCATCACTTCAGAACTTCTTATTTTTCGCTCTCGAACTTGTATTTTTCTTTTTATTTGCGTCGGATTTTGAGTCGGTTTATGTTTGAGTCTTTGTTAAACTGTTATGTTGGTCGAGTCAGTTAGACTCTTGTATTCTGAATGCTCTAATCGTGTTTTATTTTTCTCTTCCCACTATCTTCAGGATTTGTTGTTCCACTTTCCATGAGTTAGGCTCTAATCAAGAAATGCACTCCGATGACTCACTTATGCCATCTCTAGCATCCTCATGCTCTGTTTCCAGGTACCCTTAACACTTTTCTTCACTGTTTTGTGTGGTCCATTGAGGACAATGTCCGATTTTAAGTGTGAGGTGGGGTGTTTACTTTTGAGGGTTGCTTACTGATGTGCTATCCATGATTGGAACTTGCTCTGTTCTTGACTTGCAATGCTAAACTGATTTTCAATTTTTAACAATGACGCTTAGACTGTCTTGTCTAGAACCTGTAACTAGCATGCTTGAATTGATATTAAATGAATCCGGTCAGAACATATTTTAGAATCACTCTTGTAGCTTCACTTTGAATTGCACGAAAATGATTCGAACTCGACTAGCAGCTATTGGTGAGCTTTTGATCCGTTGCGCGTAAACTTGCAACTTGTTTCTTTTTAGTGGCTTTCTTGTACTTGAATTCGATAGAATTTGCATGAGACCTATTTGAAACCACACGATGACACGAGTACTAGAATGATAGGGGCACCTAGAATAGCTACCTAAGCCAAAAGCCGTCCCGCTATTAATTCTCCTAGGTGTAAACCTTTGAGCTTGGCCTGGTCTTTCGGTTCGATATTATGTTACAGCTTATTCCCATGTTTTTGTTCACCCCGTCGATCCCTTGTGGTAGTAGCCTAAGATTAGCCAACCGGAAGTCGGTCTGTGGTGACCTGCTTATAGCCAGTTAACCAGTGGTCTTAGCTAGTATGTCCAGACATGTAAACCCCTCTAGCAACTTAAAAATTTAGCACTTAAAAAAAGAGAAAAGTTGAAATAAAGTTTCAAGTATTAGTAGTTTTTAGTTCAAACCGTTCTTCTCCCTACAAAATGAAGAACGAAAGCAATAAGTCGTGAAAAAAAAATGAAAAAAATGAAAAAATGAATAAATAAAAGTGCTAAGTTGCTTGAGGGTATCCCAGGACGAGCGTACATTATTCCACCCGTATCTGGTTAGACGGTAGTAATCCTTAGATTTTGATTCGAGGAAGATTAGTCGATTGCTGCGCCGCATCATACCTTTCATCATCATTCATCCCATCATCCATTCATCATAAGCCCTTGTAGTATAGAATCATTACAATCCCTAGCAGGGAAGACCTTCTTGACTAGTTACTCGTGTTGTCACAGTTGTTGATATGGTGGTCGAAATGCAAACCGATGACATAATTTGGTCAATGAAAGTGATTGAGAGTTTAAACACGTCCCTAAACACAGAGCGTGAGAGTTCCCTATTACTATATTTTCTGTGTGAGGAAGTCTGGTCGGTTAGGTCGGAATCGTGCATGATTGGTGATTGTTACTTGTTGTGCGCAGAGAATAGTGAGACTTGAATTTGTTTGGTTGACATTCTTTCATGTGTAGGTTACGCTTTCTAGACGAAATAGTATGGGTTGAATTGTTAGAGATTGAGCGTCAACTTGGTTGAGTTTGTCATTTGTGAATTTGAGTGTGATTCCAAGTTTTATTTGTTTGAGGACAAACAAAAGTTTAAGTGTGAGGTGATTTTATGCGTCTCATTATTGGCGTATTCATCTTCGCATTAGATGACATTTTTAGTGATTTGTATGTCCAATTTGCATGGTTTTGAGTGAGTTCCGTACCCCTTGGCCCTTTGGGGCCGTTTTATGTGTTTTGCACGCTTTTGGTTCATTTCAGGTGATCCATGACGATTAGGGACGAATCGGGAGAGGCTGCAAAATGCTGGAGCTGGAATTGAAGCAATACACGGCGTGTATTACAATACACGCCGTGTACCTGAAACACGCCGTGTGCTGTGGAAACACGCCGTGTATCTAATACACGCCGTGTATCTAATACACGCCGTGTATCTAATACACGCCGTGTATTATGATACACGGCCGTGTACCATCATCTGACGAAATTTTTAATCCTATTCTTTCCTGGGAGAAAAACATAACGTACAATTCATTCTTCTTTCTTCCCCGACGAACCAGACACTCTCGGAGGGAGAACTCGGAGCTTTGAAGTGACGATTGAGCGACAGGAAGCGAGGATTAACTCAGGAGATTCTAGGATTCATCAAGATTAGGTTTTCTTGGAGTAAAATGTCTTCTTCTCTGGTTTTCTTCTCTGTTGTTTTTGTGATTTCCTCTGTAGTGATGTCGAGCTAAACTCCTAGGGTTGTTTAGATTAGATGAAGCGTTAGTAAGGATTTGTATGGATGATTTCGGGTTTCTAACCCGTTTATGTTAATCGATGTTTATTCAGACTTAGATGCGATTTCTCCTAAACCCTAATTTAAACGTTTTGATCCTGACAACTTGATCAATTGTTAGTTTCAGAGTTTATCTTTGAATTGCGGGTCTGACCATGAACGCACTTCATTCTAGAGTTTAGGAGGTCGTTAGGTTCTCCAATAGCTTGACCATAGGATTGTCAGAACCTAATCTCTTTGCATGATTTTGTGGCATTTCACTGTTCTAGTTCGTTCTTGATTTCTTGCAAGTTAGCTTGACCATAGGAGATTGTAGGTTTGACAGAATATAATCTCTACGGCCTGACCATGGAGTAGAGATTACACAAGGAAATGTCGAGTCATCTAGTCTGTTGAACTGAAATTGCATAACTTCATCCATCTTAACCGAACTAGCGTGGATTCGAGTCTGAACAACCGCCTTAGTCTAAATTCAAAACCCCAATCTGCCTTACTTGTTTACTTGTTTTAATAACTTTCTTAGATAATCATTTCATTCACAACAAATTTCAAACCCAAAACGAAACCTCGAATAGCTTTACACACTTTTCTGAGTAATAGAGAAAGGAAGACCCTTGGAAAAACGATCTCTTTGGAGCAATCCATAGAGTAAAACTAGTGTGCGTAAGTTTGCACACCAATAGCCCCTCCGAGGAAGAAAACATGGACACCGACAACCCAAGCTCTGAAGGACTAGAACCTTAGTCTTTCACCGATTCCAGTGACAACCCAAATCCAGGAGATGATTGATGACACTCGAATTGACGTGATTATCAGCCTCATTTAAGCGACATTTCCTTGCTTAAGACATGGTTTTTAGGGTAGAATTACGAATATTCAATCAATTGCTCTATCTCGTGCCATTTGTGTTACTTTGGCCCGTTTCAGGTCTATTTGATGGTTTTCTAGTGTTTCTATGTTAGCACAGGTTTTTGCCGTCAAATAAGTAGCCAAGGACGTGTCTAAGGCGTTGGAACCTGGAGGAATCGCACCGGAATCGATCCAAGGAGTCAACCAAGTCGAACCAAACTCTGCCCCGTTTTACACTGAAGTTTTCGCCGAAAATCCTTGGAGTTTTCGGCAAAAACACAAGCACAAATCGGCTAATGTCAACCAAGGCGACTTTCTGGCGAAAACTCCATGTTTTTGCTGAGAACCCCGACGTCCGAAAATCACAGGAGAATACAGCCGGCGTTCAGTCAATTTACAAAGAGATTTTCGCCAAAAATCCCTTCATATTTTCGGCGAAAATTCCAGGCAAAAATCGGCAGTATTAGGGTTAAGTATACTTAACCGGCGGCCCTGAAGCAGAAATACATCATAATTCCAACTAATACCAAATACTTCAGAATTCTCCCGAGTTTTGGAGCAAGAGTTAGAGTTCGAAGAGCCATTAAGAGATCGTGACGCCATCCCTTTCATCTTGAAGACTCGGAGCTAGGATTGCAGTTGACCGGAAGATCGAAGTTCTGCCGGAGTCATCTTCATTAGGTTTTTCAGATCCTTTTCTGTTTTTCCTCTGTTTGATGAACTCTATCTTTGTCTTTGATTCTTTTGTGAAAAAACATGAGTTGCTAAACTCTTAGAGCTTAGACTAGATGAACCCTAAGTGACCCAGGGCTTTAAAGCGGTCACGGATCGGCGGTGATTAGATTCAAAGTTCAATCAGTTTCTCTTTCAGGTTTGATTTGTTCTTCGTTGTTTATGTTTCTTGTCTGGATTGATCACCTAGATTAGATTCTTGTTAAGCTAAGGATAGAAGCGAACGCTCGCCTTACTTTAAAACATCAAATCAAACAATTAACCTAATCATTCGTAGGAACCAATTAGGGTTAATCTACTGCAAGAGTAACTCATAAATCATTAGTAATTGCACCAGTTAAGTTAAGTCATTGCGAGAGGCGACCGTACCCGGGCGGCTAATTAATCTTGGTAGCTAGATCGGATAGAGCGAACGTTCGCCAGTCTTAAACCTAAGGGTAAGAAGTTATTGTGGTGTCTTAGAATTGATTGAACGAGAATCGAAATCCGCTGATCTGTTGATTGCCAATGCTCTGGTGAACGAAGGGGGATTCAAAGTCTAAGCTTTTTTGTCATCTTCGTCTTAATCAACCAATCTTTCAATCTGTTTTCAGTTTTAATTTTTAATTTCCGTGCATTTCTTAGAATTAGAAGTCGTGGAACTCACACCACGCATGAAGTGTTTAAACTTGAATAACTTGCCTTTATATTTGAGTAAATGATCATTAGAAGACCCGTGGAATACGATCTACCCTAGCTTTCTAAGCTTGGTAGTTATTTGCTAAACCTGCTCTGCAGCGTTCATCAAATTGGCGCCGTTGCCGGGGACTTCTTTTGATTGTTCGAAAGAAGAACTGTCATTTTATTCTTCTACCTTCCATCTTTCATTTTCCCATCCACTTCGATTTTACACTGGTTTTTGTTTGTTTTTGTTATTTACAGGTTGTTCACAGGTGCATGCATCGCCGCCCTTGGACTCGCTCTCAAACCGACAAGGCTAAGAGTGTAGAGAGACCAGGCAGTTCTGCTCCACCTCTACAATCACAAATTCCAAGGAGAAGCAGAACCAATCCACCTCCATCCGTCACTCCGATCAAGATCGAGGAACTGAAGGAGAGTTCCTCATCTTCATCTTCATCCGCTTCATACACCGAGTCACTTTCACCTCCCCCATCTCCTACCATGCATAATCAGTTACCACCACCACCAGTTGCACAGAAGAGTCTAGCTGACTACAATAAGCCGAGCGCGACTAGTGTTCGATCTTCCATTGCCGTGCCGCGCATTGAAGGAGATCCTGACTATGAGATCAAGATTCCATTATTGACTATGATCTCTAGGGATCTACAGTTTGAAGGCAGGCCACTAGACAATCCGTGCACACATCTGGCGGATTTCCTTGATCTCTGCAGCACTTTCAAGAACGGAAATCTCGACAAGAACACTCTTTGCTTGAGAGCTTTCCCGTTCTCTATGAAAGGCCCAACTAAGAGGTGGCTTACTGGAAAACCACCTGGCTACTATACCGACTGGGATACTCTTGCTCAGGACTTCGTCGAAGAGTAGTTCCCTCCTGCCAGAACAACATCTATCAAGGACAGCATCGCCAGATTCTCTCAGAAGGAAGGCATAAGCTTATATGATACTTGGAATCAATTCCAAGAACTTCTCTACAACTGTCCTCATCACGGTTTCGAGCAGAGGCAGTCAGCTGAAGTCTTTGCTCGAGGCCTTCAAGAAGAATCTGCCAAATGGGTGAATTCCCTAGCTGAAGGGGATTGCACTACGCTTACACTTGAAGCTGCTCTTCTTCATTTCGCGAACTGTGTTTCTAAGTCAAGGAACTGGGAACGACAATCTGAAG
The DNA here is from genome assembly GCA_034768395.1 of Linum lewisii. Lineage (NCBI taxonomy): Eukaryota > Viridiplantae > Streptophyta > Magnoliopsida > Malpighiales > Linaceae > Linum > Linum lewisii. The sequence continues at coordinate 19,936 of JAVBHU010000122.1, read as the reverse complement.
GATCAAGAAGCAAGCTCGATCTCGAAGCTACTATCAAGGCAGAAGTAGAGAAGCATCTGAAGAAGTCTACCACACCAATCAAGCCGCCAGCAGCTTCTGTCTATGTTGCTGATTGCGAATGGTGTGGAGCTTGTGCGCATAATGGAGGCCGATGCCAGAACTTCGGTAAAACAGAAGTCTGGTCTGCCGAAGAAGTCAATTTTATTCAACAAGGCTTCAACAACAATCAGAATGGTTATATTGGCTACCGCAACTTCAGGCAGCAAGGGAATTATCAAGACAAACCTCCCTAAAATACTGGCGCCAACCATAACCAGAACCAGAATAACCGACCAGCTGGTCCAGCTCAGGATCAGAAGCCTAACCATCCGTCGGGAGGTGTCTATCAGCCGCCGCACCGCAATCTGGGTAACTATGGAACTATTCTGGCAATCGCCAGAATCAATATTTGAATAATACCTACACAGGGCAGCAGCACCAGAAGGAGAACAACGTCAGTGACCTTGACAAGAAGCTCAGTCAGATCATTACCAAACTTGACGATCATGACAGTCAGTTCAAGGCTCAAGCTGTCCTCAATCAAGAACAGATCGCATCCGGTCAAAGAATTGAGCAGGCAGTAAACCACATCTCGAGCATGCTAGCATCTGGTCGACCATTTGGCCAACTTTCGAGCCAGACAGAGCCGAATCCGAGAAAAGAGCAAGCCAAGATGGTAACTGTTCAAGATTTTACAAGCTCATCTACTAATGCTTCTTCTGATTTATGCAGGATCCCTGAAACTCCAGAGAAGAAGGAAGCACTGAAAGTGGCGCCTAAGGAGTATGATCCTCCTCTTGCTCCGTACTATGTGAAGCCTCCTTTTCCAAGAGCATTGCTACCAATGCAAGGATCGAGACTGGCATGAAGGGAAACAAAGAAGGATATCCTTCTTTCTGTAGCAAGAAACCTTCCTCCCCATATCCAGCTAAGTGCTCTGATCCTGGTTCTTTCACTTTACCTCTTGTCATTAATGATATTGAGATAGAACGTTGTTTGGTTGATTTGGGCGCTGTCTGTTAATGTTATGCCTGTGAGTCTGTATGAGAAATTGAATCTAGGAGAACTTAAACCGACTAGCATACAACTTGTCTTTGCTGATAGATCGTTGAAAACCCCTAGAGGGAGATAAAAGACGTTGTTACTAAATGTGGTCCTTTCACGTTCTTAGCTGACTATGTGATCATTGATACTAGTGAAGAGGATTCTACCATACTTATAGGTTGACCTTTCATGGCAACATCCAGAATGCAAATCAATGTTCTGAATGGTTCTTTGATTTTGAGGGTTGGTAAGGAAACGATAACATTCCGTCCTAAGGACGGAATGAAATATGATCCTAGGAATGAAGAATCTCACTGTCTAGCTGTTGAAACTGTGGAGTTGACTCCAGTCAACTCCGTTACTGACATCTCTTCTAGTGTTCCTAGATCAATTGTCGTTACAGGTGTTGAACAGATTACAAAGCAGAAGCCAAAATCTGCTGCTCAGAAGCCGCCAAAGAAGAAGGAACTGAAAGCCTCTTCTTCACCGCCAATCAAGAAACCTAGCAGGCCCCGGGGAAGAACAAGAAGACGAAGACTCAAATGGTCTGGAGACCAGTTGTGCCGCCACCCTCATCCGAGCCAGCTGCACCACCAATTCGCTCCGAGCCACCGGCGCCGGAACAAGTATTGAAGGAGAAGCCGAAAGCATCTCCTAAGGAAATACCGATGATCACCTATCCTGGTGTTACAAAGCCGGAGGATAAAGAGAAGACGAAGCCGATCATTCTCATCCCCTCCACCGTCTTACTTGTAGAGGATGATCCCTCAACAGAACTCTTCGGTCTGTTCAAGATCACTGATCACCTTCCCGATGGACGTACCAAGCTCTTACATCCGAACGAGAAGAAATTTATGCTTCACGGAGATACCTCGAAGCTCTACTTCATGAACTCCGATGCTAGCATTAAGGAGAACCTGAGTTGGGATGTCTCCTAATACCGTCCAGGTATCGTCCAACTCAAGGACGTTAATAAAAGAGCGCTTCGTGGGAGGTAACCCACGGTTGGAGTCAGTTTTTTCATTTGTGTCAACCTTAGTGTTTTAGAGTCGGTTCGGGGGAGCCAAAAGAGTCAGTTTGTTTGATTTCTTATTTTTTTCGTGTGTAGTCTGTGTGTCATAGTGTCTTTCGCAAGTTGTTTGAGGTTGTTCCGATTTTTGTGGATTTAACTGTGATTTTCTAAAGTTTGTCGGGATTGCAAAAATATTTTCAATCGTACAGGTCAAAATTTTTGGCGAAAATGCCCCATATTTTCGGCGAAAACTTCCTTTGAAATCCCACTGTGTTTTCCAGACAATTTTAACTAGAGTTTTCGGCGAAAACTCATTGAAGTTTTCGGCGAAAATGCTTTTGAAAACCGGCAGACCATTTTGCCTTGAGTTTTTGGCAAAAAATTGCACATATTTTCGCCGAAAACTTGAGTGAAAATCAACAACTTTTCCTTTTAATTCTCGGTTCCACTCTCTCTCTCCCCTCACTTTCATTTTCGAAATTTTCTCAAAAACTCTCCCCTGTTTCGAAAACTCACCGCCGCCGCTTTTCTTTCGTCGCCGCCAACCAAACCCCCGCCGCCGCCGCCGCACACTTCCCCTCTCTCTTCCGGTCATTTTGAGACGTAGATCGTCCGAGTCGGAGCTCTAGAGCTCTAGTTCACCCAAACCCTAGTTTTTTCGAGTTTTTCTCCGATTTCTCTCTCTCCGTTCATTTTCAGCACCCATGACTTCAAGGTAAGTTGTAGAACTTTTCATTCCGAATCTTTTGACATGTTGAATGCTGAATTTCGTCGAGGTTGATTTTCGGTTTACCTCGATTTGTGTGCCGACTGATTTCGTGTGAACTAGGTTAGCTAAACTCTTTGGACTGATCTAACATGCTTAGGGAGAATTGTGATGAATTTTAATGTCGATTGATCATGTGTTGCTATGCTTAAAGACCTATTCTTTGCGGTATTGACTTATGAGAAATGTCGGTTTGACCTTGACTTGTCTTTGTTCATTTGGTTGCCATGTGTGTTCATTCACGTTCGTATTATTGTACTTGCCATCTGAGTTATTCATTATGCCGTCATTTCCCGCTTTGCGCTAGTATTGCCATGATTATGGTTCAATGTACTATTATGTTGACTTTTTGAATGTCGGTTTGACTTCCGAACTCTTATTTGATGATTCCATTCTGGCTGTTCCTAAGCATGTGTTTTAATTGTTTGTGATTACCGGTTAATCTGCTTTGCTTACCCCCACTCGGTTTTCCTCGTTTCTTCGTGAGATTGACTTTTTCTACTAAGTGTGGGGTAGGATTTTAGTTTGACTAATCTGGTTTGTTTTCTTGCTTAGGAATGTAACTCATGAGCGCAGGACCAAGCAGAGACTTGACATCGCCTCCAGCTCCCGAGTTCCTGCTCCCGTCACTCCAGCTGTCCACGGTCCTCCACCAGCCTTCCCTGACCGTGTTGGGTACCACCCCACTGTTGCTCGCCTACCCCAGTACTACTTCGAGCGCTACCAGCGGCTCGAGCATATTCCCGGAGCTGATGTCCGTCCATTATCCATGGAATCACTCTTCGAGCACGATGAGGAATGGCACCGGAACGTGCTCGATGCATTGGTACCTTCAGGACTGCTGGAGCTGACCACATTAGCCGCTGAATTCCCAGACGTCGCTCTCCAAGAGTTTTGGGCGACGTTCGATCTGGACGAGCACAAGAGGAGGCAGCACAAGAAGGTTGTCACCTTCTATCTGGGCGGGGTGCACATGACACTCACCTATGATGAGTTTGCAGCTCATCTAGGTATACCCCGCGAGCACTACGAGGGACATCACCTTGGCTGGGAGAACAACGACGGCGACGGAGAGGAGTACGATGCGCTCTGGAGCCACATGACTGGAGTGCCCGGGAATCAAACCACGAAGCATAATTCAGTTAAGTCTCTCTCTCACCCTCTCTATAAATTCATTCACATGATTTGGCGTCGTTCTCTTTTGTATGCTCCAGAGAAGGACCGCCACCATATCAGCCGAGAGGAGCTTCTTCTTCATCGCGCCATCTAGGAGAGTCATCCTCTTCATCTCGGATGGGTGGTTGCACGCTTATTCTGCCAGAAGACTCAGAGGTCGAGGCCACCTCGCTCACTCCTGGGAGGCAACTTTATTGGCTGACTCATCATCTCCTTCGGTCTCAGCCAAGAATATGGCCCGGACGTCCCACGACGCAGAGTACAAACCGTCGGAGGTGATTTGGCAGTCGAGTACGACCTCGAGCTGGACCTCAATCCCCAGGTAGCAGCAGATCCTCCCCTCCAGCATATGGATGAGTCAGAGGAAGAAGATGATGCTGAGGAGCAGCAGCCCCAGCCAGAGGGAGATACCATGATTATATACCCTCGCCACAGCATCAGGCAGGGTATGCACGCCAGTCGCCGCCGCCCATTCCAGAGCCATATCAGGCGCCTCACCAGCAGCATCGATCGCATCCCGCGGATGTTGGAGAGCTGTATGAGCGTCTCCAGGAGTGGCGCATCACCGGCAACGCCGCTCAAGAGGCGAGATGGATTATTATGCAGCAACACATGCACCGCTCTGACGAATGGTATGAGGCACAGCTGGCATGGCAACGTCGGGTCGGCGACGCCCTACACCTTCCACCCCCCGACGCCCCTGACCAGCCATGATCGGGTGGTGTCCTTTTCCTTGTCCTTTGTTTTTATTTCTTCTTTTCGGATTTCGATCCAACTTTTTTCTGTGTGGATCCGGGACGCTTGTCCCGGTTTCCTTTTTATGTTTCATTTGTTTTTGTTTTGCAGGCAATCGGTAGATTCCCTTTGCTTCGCTTGGGTAGATTCCCTCTGCTCCGAGGATCCGTGTTCATCCCCTACGCCAACCATCTCGGTCCAGGTTCTTCTACTTCACTCTGAACTCTAGGTTTAGTTCTGTGAGGACACAGTCCAATTTAAGTGTGGGGTAAGATGCTAGAGAACCTTGCATGAACTTGATTGCCCTTGATTGTGTTTTTGTGTGCCTCGTGATTCCTTTCCAGTCTCTCTAGCATTAGAATGGCTCAGTTCTTAATTTTTGATGTTAAGTTGTTGTTCAATCCTTCATAATGATGCTTAGACTACTTAACCTAGAACTTGAGAACCAACGTGTTTACTTTGATGCTAAATTGCCCTGGTCAGAACAGAATTTTTAAAATCACACTTGTAGTTTGTAGCCTTGATTGCATGAAAATGACCAAATCCGACTAGCAAACCAACTGTGAGTTCTTGATCCATTGCACGTAACTTGCAATTTCAATTCTTTTTGAGTGGTTTTCTGTTTGCTTGAATGAGTTATAATTTGCATGACACCTACTCAAGACCACACGATGACACAAGTTCTAGAATGATAGGGGCACCTAGATTCAGCTACTAAGCCAGATAGTCTACCAAACGATAAATCCTTTACGTTTAAACCCTTCAGCTTGGCCTGTTCCTTCGGTTCGATAATACATTACAGCCATTTCCCATTCTTTCATTCCCCATTGATCCCCTGTGGTTGTAGTTCTAGATTGACGTACCGGAAGTTGGTTTGTGGTAACCTGTCTATAGCCATTAAACAGGTGGTCTTAGCTATTATGTCCAAACGTGTAAACCCCTCTAGAAAGAATCGGCACAAAAGAAAAAAAAGAGAAGAGAAAAGTAGCAAATTTCGAAAAAAATAAGAAAGAAGAAAAAAAAATCAGAAAGTTTCAAGTTTAGTTCAATAAAACGTTCTTCTCCCTACAAATGGAAGAACGAAGTCAAAAGAAAAGTTCAATAAAAAAATGTAAAGAAATGAAGTGCTAGGTTGCTTGAGGGTATCATAGGACGAGCGTTCACTATTCCACCTGTGTCTGGTTAGAAGGTAGGAAGCCATAGGCTAGATTCGAGGGAAGTTAGTCGAAAGCTACACCGCACCAAAGCCATCATCATACATTCCTATCATCCATCGCATCATAAACCCTTGTAGTGTAGAATTCGTTACAGTCCTAGCAGGGAAGTCCTTTTGACTAGTCACTCGTGTTGTCACAGTGGTGGAGATGTGGTCGAATTACAAACTTATGACAGAATTCAGTAACAGAAAATGATTTGAGAGCATAAACACGTCCTTAAACACAGAGAGTGAGAGTTCCCCATTTACTAAATATTTCGTGTGTGAGGAGTCTGGTCGGTCAGGTCAAATTCATGCATAATTGGTTGCTACTACTTGTTGTGTGCAGTTATTAGTGAGACCATGTTGTTTGGCTGATCAATATGCATGTTAGGTTTCTTGTTCTAGGAATTATCTGTCTAATAATTCATTGTGTTCGATTGAGCTTCAATTTAATAAATCTTATCATTTGTGAACATGAGCGTTTCTATTCAGTTTGCTTGAGGACAAGCAAAACTTAAGTGTGGGGTATTTTGATGACACTCGAATTGACGTGATTATCAGCCTCATTTAAGCGACATTTCCTTGCTTAAGACATGGTTTTTAGGGTAGAATAACGAATATTCAATCAATTGCTCTATCTCGTGCCATTTGTGTTACTTTGGCCCATTTCGGGTCTATTTGATGGTTTTCTAGTGTTTCTATGTTAGCACAGGTTTTTGCCGTCAAATAAGTAGCCAAGAACGTGTCTAAGGCGTTGGAACCTCAAGGAATCGCACCGAAATCGATCCAAGGAGTCAACCAAGTCGAACCAAACCCTGCCCCGTTTTACACTGAAGTTTTCGCCGAAAATCCTTGGAGTTTTCGACGAAAACACAAGCACAAATCGACTGATGTCAACCAAGGAGACTTTTCGGTGAAAACTCCATGTTTTCGCCGAGAACCCCGGCGTCCGAAAATCACAGGAGAATTCAGCCGGCGTTCAGTCAATTTAGAAAGAGATTTTCACCGAAAATTCCTTCATGTTTTCGGCGAAAATTCCAGGCAAAAATCGGCAGTATTAGGTTAAGTATAAATACTTAACCGGCGGCCCTGAAGCAGAAATACATCATAATTCCAACTAATACCAAATACTTCAGAATTCTCCCGAGTTTTGGAGTAGAGAGTTAGAGTTCGAAGAGCCAGGAAGAGATCGTGACGCCATCCCTTTCATCTCGAAGACTCGGAGCTAGGATTGCAGTTGACCGGAAGATCGAAGTTCTGTCGGAGTCGTCTTCATTAGGTTTTTTCAGATCCTTTTCTATTTTTCCTCTGTTTGATGAACTCTATCGTTGTCTTAGATTATTTTGTGAAAAAACATGAGTAGCTAAACTCTTAGAGCTTAGACTAGATGAACCCTAAGTGACCCAGGGCTTTAAAAGCGGTCACGGATCGGCGGTGATTAGATTCAAAGTTCAATCAGTTTCTCTTTCATGTTTGATTTGTTCTTCGTTGTTTATGTTTCTTGTCTGGATTGATCACCTAGATTAGATTCTTGTTAAGCTAAGGATAGAAGCGAACGCTCGCCTTACTTTAAAACATCAAATCGAACAATTAACCTAATCATTGGAGTGTGCCTTTCGTAGGAACCAATTAGGGTTAATCCACTACAAGAGTAACTCATAAATCATTAGTAATTGCACCAGTTAAGTTAAGTCGTTGCGAGAGGTGACCGTACTCGGGCGGCTAATTAATCTTGGTAGCTATATCGGATAGAGCGAACGTTCGCCAGTCTTAAACCTAAGGGTAAGGAGTTATGGTGGTGTCTTAGAATTGATTGAACGAGAATCGAAATCCGCTGATCTGTTGATTGCCAATGCTCTGGTGAACGAAGGGGGATTCAAAGTCTAAGCTTGTTTGTCATCTTTGTCTTAATCAACCAATCTTTCAATCTGTTTTCAGTTTTAATTTTTAATTTTCGTGCATTTCTTAGAATTAGAAGTCGTGGAACTCACACCACGCACGAGGTGTTTAAACTTGAATAACTTGCCTTTATATTTGAGTAAATGATCATTAGAAGACCCGTGGAATACGATCTACCCTAGCTTTCTAAGCTTGGTAGTTATTTGCTAAACCTGCTATGCAACGTTCATCAATGATGCTGAGTCTCCTCCAAACATGGCCACCCAATTCACCGAAGTGTGGAGAGGATTGGTGAGTGCACAAAGAGAGCCCAAGATGGATTCGAGGGCGAATCCAAAGTAAGAAGAGGGGGATGATGTGATTCTCCATGGCGGCCCAAAGGCCTACAGCTATTCCTACACCCCACCAGGGTCCCCGGTCAAAGGCAGAACCCTAGGGCCCTACAAGAAGCGTGTAGGGCCAAAAAAAGCTCTCCAACACATCATGAAGCCAAGGTATGTGACCAAGTATAGACTCAGGCCCCCACTAGCAGCCAAGCAAGCCATGATGAGAGTGAGGCACGCAGGCAATGTTGTTGGCCAAGGCACCCGATCCGAGCCCCGAGCCGGAGCCTAGGCCGAGCCTAAGGGCCCTAAAAGGCCGTGGCCGTTTCCCCACGAGCCCTGGAGGAACTGACCACTCCTAGGATCCTCTGGAAGAATTCTTGGAGTACAGGAAGCAAAAGACCCAAGAGTACCTGACCAACAAGGGATGGAACCTGAAGACAGGTCCCGGAACGAGCCTCGGATCGGACCAAATGCAAGCACTAGGCCCTAGGCCAATTTCCACGAGCCCTGGACCAACCCCAACCCTTGAAGATACTCTAAAGACATTTCTGAAGACTTGGCCGAAGCAGAATGCAAAAGGCCTGGCCAGAAATGAAGAAGGACGAGACATGAGCCAGCCCAGGGCACTAGGCACGGTGCCAGGCGCTACAGAGGAGCACTTAGGGACGAGCCGCCAAACGGCTCGGGCCTTTTGGGAAATTCCAGTTGCCCTGGATAGCTGGAGACTTCAGGAACACGGTTCAACAAACGACGTTGCAATTGGAGAAGGAATGAAGGAGGAGCCACGTAGGGAAGTGCTCATACACCATCCGGGTCCATGCATGCATTCCCACCGAGACAAGGATTCTCATCCGGGCCAGGAGAACAGGCTACCACAACTAGAAGATCCCGGACCTATGTCCTTCTAGGACTAGGACACGAGAAGGAGGCCTAATCCGAGTCAGAATCCTTGCCCGCCGGCCTAAGACCTGCCCGACCGCCACGGATGCTGCCCCGGATTTAGGGTTTTTGCCCGGTTTACCCGATTTTTGCTTATTTAGGCGGTTTCTTGCTTTCCAAGACATTCTCTTCCTATTTTGAGTTTCCCTTTTTAGTTTTCCTTATTTAGTTAGCTTGTTTAGGTCATTTTAATGTTTCCTAGTTAGGATTAGATTATTTTATTCCTAGTTAGTAAGTAGCTAAATAGGTGAGGAGAGCTGGTTCCCTCCCTATATATAGAGGCCATCGGCCACCCTTGTTATTTAGACTTTAATCAATTAATAAACCCCCTTCAGAACTTTGTTCTAAACCCCATTGAGTATGTGCAAGAGCACAACTTAAGGTTTGGCTTATCATCAAAAGCATACACCTCTTGGCGTGGCGCCCTCGACGTGATACTTCTGGTTCCTAGCTCAGGTGAAGCTAGTTGGGTCAAAGTTCGATTCCATCCCCGGTTCCATAGGTTCTCTCGTTGCCTTTGAAGATCAGCTTACGGTGGTTAGGGTCACGGAGCATTGTCGACCGTGGTTCACAACACATGGGGAACGCGTTATCATCATCATCAACAACAATCTCTCAATGAGAAGTTCATCAACACCCTTGGTACCCATGTCAAGGGGATCCACCCCAATGGATCGGACTCAATCAACCAGTATCTCAGGTGGGGTAGTGTGGGCTCCTTCCGGTTCTACTTCCATATACAATTCACAACTCATACAATTTCATTACAACACATTCCATCCACAACATCACATCATCCCATGATTCCACATTCCGAATATATTTCACAATCTATCCTCATAATTCCACATACTGATCACATTCCACAATCCATCAACACAATCATACAATAGGGTAATCGGCTAGCTCACCGGCCACTCCCACCTACAAGTATAGGGGTAGCCATGTCATGAGTCTAGGGACCACCCACCTGTTCCACTTTCTCAGAATGACCCCACATTGGCAGGGCCATTCTCCTGCATCCACAAACTGATAATCCAAGATATCATACGAATTGCATCCATTCCCCAATTCATCCTATCTCTCAATTCTATGCTAGTTCATTAATCATTTCATTTCATCCCACACCCTCAATCACAGCAACAATCAATCACTCAATCAGAAACACAATCACAGAACAATTTACCCCTTTTACTCTCCTCATTTTCATCCAATAGAAGACGAGGCTCTAAACGTCTTCTAGTTCCCTGGAATATCGATTTCCCCAACTCCAAACTCTTAGCTCTACCCTTCTTGCTGACTTCTACCTACATCGAAAAACCAAGAATTGAGATTAGCGATCGCTTCTCCTCGTCGCTAGGAACATGTAGGAAGAAACGGATCGTCAATCTGACCTCTACAGCTCCCGGAATCGCACTTTGAAGTTTTGTCGACAACTGTTAGTCAAAAGTATTTCTTGGAGAGAGAACTGATGACGAGATTTTTAGGCCTCAACACCAAATAAACCTGAGAGATCTCAGAGTCGTATTCCCAAGGGTCTACTCGAGCTACCTTACTCAGTTTAGTTCTGCTAGTCAGCGAAATCGTTTTGATCGGTGTTTTTATTAATTTAAAAAATGTAGAAACTAACTAACAATTAAAACACAAATAAAAAGTAGGATCAAATAATGGGGAGAGGTCTTGTTTGGGTTTGTATCTTTCTAAGAAATTATGAGAAAATGCAGCTACAGAACTGGCAGGACATGGATGACAATCAGTTTCAGGTTCTAAGGGTTTGGGTCGGTCGACTCTACAACCAAGAACCACCTACAACACACCCTAACTCGCATTCAACCAATAATCCAATAGCAAACTGAACAGAAAACCTAAAACAGGAGAACTGCAGAAAACCTCGAATTACAGGGAAGTCTAAGAACGGGGCGACAAGATAACAAAATAGATCATCAATCATCATTAATCCACAATCCAATTCAACGTATCAACTCATAATCTCAAAGAAATCAACAAAACCCAAGCAAGAAAAGAAAACCTAGTTACTCATGAGATTAATCAGAAAGAAAGCTGCAAACCGCCGATTCATTAAAGTTGGCCTTAATTCCTCCGAGACGAGCTTCAAATGATTAAACCCCTCTCCATTGTAGCATCCCCTGCTCATTGTTGTAGCTCAATTCCCCCTTACACTCTGCTGCCCTCTATTTTTCCCGTCCTCACAGTCTGCTGCAATTCCCTTCTCAAGTAGGGAAAATAATTCCCCTTTTTAATCCCGTGCACTCCGTTTCCAATCCTCCTTTATTGCTTCCTTTTTATATTAGCCAAAGGCCAAAATTATCATTTTCCTCTCTCTCTGCCGTTCCTTCCTTTCTTTTCCCCAAACCACTTCTCAATCTAATTATCCCATATGGGCTTCTTCTCAATTCTTCAATTTCTCCCTTCATCCCAAGTGTAATCATATGGCCCAAACAAATCCCCTTCTCTCGCACTATTACGTGGACTATAATAGGATGATGATTGGCCCATTTTATTTAAACAATTCTCATGCTCCTCCTTTTTCAAGCAGCTCATCCCTAGAAACGTTCAGTTGAATGGATCCATTCTCTCCCATTATCTTCGGTTCAATCTCCAACATCGTATATATCCTGAAATGCATAAAAAACATGCAAAACGACATAAAACGACCCCAAGGGCCAAAGAGCACGAAACTTTCACAAAATCATGCAAATTGGACAGATAATTCACCGAAAATGTCGTCTAATGAGGGAATGAATACGTCAATAATAAGATGCATCAAATCACCCCACACTTAGACTTTTGCTTGTCCTCAAGCAAGAACTCAACACAACAATGCACTAACCTGAAAGAGCAAACCGAAAACCTCTTGGTTCCTAGAATGATGTATATGGTGCTTTTATCAAACAAGAGGATTACCTGACTGACCACACAGTTAAAACCAAACTCTGCGAGAGTAAAAGAGGAACAAGACTTTAATGAGCTAGTGAACAACCTGACTTAGTAAAGGCAAGACAATACTTACTTCCGCTACACGTACTCTAGGACGCAACCTGACACTTGCTAGATAAGGGAAGACGACTAGAACAAAATTAAAGAGCATTTTTTCCCCCTCTTTTTCTGTTTTTTTCTTTCTTTCTTTTTTTTCTCTTTTTTTTTCAAGCATTTATTTCTGAATGGTCGGTACAGTGTGGATACTACCGGGTATGGAGCAGCCGGAAACCTTTGGAATTCCGCGTTATCCTAGACCCCAGCCACGATCGGGAGTAGGTTAGAAGAAGAATGCCACATTGAGACTTCCCTTTGGGACTACAGCAATGGGCAGGCACGTATGCCAGCTCGTGAATCGACCCACAACTTCAATACCGAACCACTCATTTATCAGATTTTCTCTGATCGGGAACATTAACAACACTTTAAAGCACGAAATTAAAAGATCCCTTATCTAGACTTGATCATGGCATTGAACTAGAGAATTCGAGCATCAGATAGACCAAGTCTTCCACATTACCAAGTCAACTGTTCACTAACACGATAAGGGCGAGGTTCTAAAAAACTACAAGCAAGAAGAGTGGGAGATGGTCATAATACGGGTTCTTACACACACATTTGGTCAGCTAAAGCACCACATCATTCTCACCATATGGAAAACGGTAAGCAAATCCAAGAAGATATTAAGCAATGTGAAAAGTTAAATGCCAACGAGAATGGGAAGCACTGAAAGAGTGAAAAACAAAGCACAATCACCACCCATTAAACGATAAGAACTCAGTTAACCAACATGGATGCATAGCAACGAAACCACCCCACACTTAAATTGGACATTGTCCGCAATGAACCAAATCAGAATGGGGATGATACAGTGTACCTGAAATTGGCAAGTGCGAGAGTGAGGAGGCCAGGTGAGCACCAATGATGACGATCTACACAATGAACAAACACAAAAGGAACAAACAGCACAGACAAACTGACTCAAAAATCAAAACAGACTCTAGACATGGTTGCCTCCCATGGAGCGCTCTTTCTTTAACGTCTTTGAGCTAGACCATACCTGGAGAATTAGCAGTCTCCGTCCCATCCAAGCAGCTCCTTATAGTTCATGTCATCTCCAGACTTCAAGTAAAGATGATATGGGAACTGAACTTGAATACTTCCCCATTGTGGATGAGTGAATGGAATAACACCCATAGGAGAGGCATGAATCTTGATCTGGTTGTCAAGCCTAGGTAACTCTTCCTTCTTCTTTGCTTGCTCAACCATCATCAACTCTTGGCGACGCCGCTTACTTTTTCTCCTACTAAGTCGCTTCCGCTCAGTTGTCTTAATAGGTTCCGAGTCATCCATAGTTGTCTCATCAGAAGAAAGTATGGAGTTTACATTTTGACTAGTTGAAGCACTAACAACTCTAATCTCTTCAGTAGGAAGGGGCACAGATTCAATCAGAGGGGTAGGAGTGGTGATGACCGTACCCGTCGAAGGACTGAAAAACTCATCATCGTCCGAGCTCGGATAAAAAGGAAGTTCCTTCTTAATATGTTGATATGCCTCTTCAGCCTCTTGAAGTTCCTTGCACTGCTGTTCAACTGTCTTCACTGTCAACTTGAATTCCAAGTCCCACAACCCATCACTAAGCTCTTTCACCTTGCTAGACAAGTACTCAATTGCTCTTTTCTGCTTGTGCAACCCATCTTCCAATACTTCTTTCTTCTTTCGCACATACGCCTCCAACATATCAAATCTTGCATTGGTAGTGGTCTCTAATGCGTCAAATCTAGTCTGAATCACCTTCGTCAAACAACTAAATAACTCCTTTTGTCCTTTGAACTAAGTCAGACAAATCCATAATAGAGTTGGAGTTTTTGGTTTTCACAGCCGAAGGCAAGAGGGAAAGGTTGTTCTTCTTGTTGTATTTTGCATTCGGGTGGTGGTTGTGAGTATTGAGGGCTTGGAGGTTAAGAGGGGATTTAGAAATGAAGTGGTTGGGGCCTTCATAACTCTTGCTTCTGTTGTATTCTCCTCTATCTTCGATTTGTTGTAAGAACCATCCCTACTGCCCGATTAGTTCCATCATACCCATCACTGATAAGGTAACCTCTTTTGCTCTTATTTCCTTCGCAGATCTCTCTTCCTCCTTTTTTGTCTTTTCATTTATTGCGATGGAAGGTGTGATGGGTTTTGCACTCTTTAAACCAATCTCTACCTCTTCCCCTACATTTAATATGGACAGGTATGCTAATATTTCCTCTCTTTTGGATTTGAAAACTTTGTTTCCTAGGTTGTTGACCAACCCAACGATTTTTAACTCTGCATTTAATAAAACTTGGTTACTGGAAGCTTCCTGAAAAAATGGTAGTGAACTAGACAAAGTCCACGACGCTTTGTAGCTTCTATACACATGATAGCTGGAGAATTCACAAGGAATCATGTCCTATCCCGCGGCGGGGCGATGGCGGAGTTAGGGTTGGAACGGACTCAGAGGAGAGAGAAAATGAGTCGTTGTCGCGTCTGTTGTGTTGCATTTCTGGAAAAAAAATCTAGAATTGAGACAATAAAAAAGGGCTTTAAATATGGAGTATACAACATCAAATCTGCATGGTTCGCCTACCCCCAGTTGCTCAGTTTAAAATTAGGCAATAGAACCACAATAAAAGGATGATGCAATTGTCTAGGTTGTGTAACCGCTACAATGAATAATTTCATGTGAATGGTTTACTTATGGTTGGTCATAATCAAAATAATGACTGTTATAGGGTTTTGACCGTAATAGAAGATATCGCATAAGCCCTACAATACTTGCAATTAATTGTAGTGTAAACTTAAAAAATTATCTCTCGAGTAACTAAAGTATGGATGAATAACCTATTGGTCCCTTCTGTCATTGGATGTTAAATTTTTCATCCATTATCCCACATGATGATAAAATCCAATGAAACCACTAATGTAATAATCCGTGATTTTTTGTTATAAACACCTCACACAAATCCTTGTATCTAGTTGTGACACGGAGACAAAAAAGTTTATAAATACTACAAAAAATGTACGAGGTGACACTAATTATCATAACTTTTTGTGGTAAGAGAAACTGGTTTAGGAAAAAAATTAGCAAAAGTGGATGACATCTCAAGAATAGTAAAGGAATTATTGAAAAAAATAATGATTTGATTGGAAAAAGAGCTACCTTATTAATGAGTGTGACCCTTTTGGCGGATGGGAACCAATGAAGTATAGACCTTCGTTGGTGCAAGAGAAATCAATTCGGGAGGAGGGAGTTACCCTCTCGGGAATCAACTGTATATAAGAGAACTCAAGCAAAATTTTCCACGCATCAATTCTTAATTATCAACTCGGTGGAAGAGAACTCATGCAAAATTCTCCAGACATTGATTCTTTTTAGTAGACTAATTAAATATGAGATAATAATGGGTGAAATACTTAAATCGTCCCGAAACTATAGGGTGGGTTACAAACTTGTCCTAAAATTTTAATCTGTTACATAGTGGTCCTATTACTATGAAACGAGTTACAAAGTAGTCCTAATGACATCACCAATGTACTTTTTTCAGCCATTTTCGCCATGTCACCGTTGACATGTCATAAAAACATAATTTAAAAATCATCTTAAATTGATTCGAATCTAAAATCATATCAATCTAACTCACTAGATTTATCTTTGAACCAAAGTTTATTAGGTAGATGAGTTTATATTTAGATTTGAATCAAATTGTTGAAGTTTGAATTATGTTTTTATGACATGTCAACGGTGACATGGCGAAAATGGCTGAAAAAGTACACTGGTGACGTCATTAGGACTACTTTGTAACCTGTTGTATAGTAATAGGACCACTCTATAACAGATTAATTTTTTAGGACGAATTTGTAACCCGCCCTATAGTTCCAGGACGTGTTAAGTATTTGACCCAGATAATAATACAATAATAATAAAATAACATCAATTTTTAAAGAACATTGAGATAATGAAGTGAATAATTGAGGAGTAATATAATTCGTACACCAAGTACTAAGTTATCTTTTTATGTATCCTGGGTAACTTTTTATAAATTTTTATTACATTGTAATCACTACTTTATTAAGAAGATCTAAACTAAATCTCCAACCTCATAGTCTACAAGAATAAAACAGAGAATGTGTTGTTCAAGTATTCTAATATTAATTAAATATTCATAAACTAATTTCATATTCAATAAAGAAAATATAATCTTAATAGCATGTCTTGATATATAATATAAAATTCCGCATGCATATTTGGTGCATCTTGTTTTTGACCTGACGTATTGCTTCTTGTCGATTAATGTGGTTAAAAATGTTTAATTTGAATACAATAATGAAACAAGATAATAAATTTGGACCAACAACGCCAATATAAGTTCGCATTCTTCTTTGATTTTATTTTTTTTTCCTTTTGAATATTTTTTCTTTATGTATGGGTAGAATAGTTCATCTTTATTTTGCTAGCTCTTCATTCTTTCTCTTGACTTCTTTTTGTTCTATTACCATATCTATTTGAATTTTCATTTTTTACCTCTTGTTTCTCTTTTTCTTCATCATGGAGTTTCACACAAAGAAAAAGAGAGATGAAATATATCCTCATCTCGATGGCCTTCTCTTTGACAACAATCCTCCAAAGAAATATAGATTTTGAAAAATCTATAATCGAGACAACAAAAAAAGGCTTTAAATTATATGCATTGTACAACGTCAAATATGCATGGTGGTTTGCCTACCACCAGTTTGCCTAGTTTAAAATTAGGACAATGGAACCACAATAAAATGATGATGCAATAAATCATTGGATGTGAATGGATTACTTATGGTTAATCATAATCACAACAATGATTGTTATTGGGGTTTTGACCGTAATATAAGATATCTCATAAGCCCTACAATGATTGTAATTAATTGTAGTGTAAACTTAAAAAATTATCTCTCAAGTAACTAAACTATGACTGAATAACCCATTAGTCAATTCTGTCATCGGATATTAGATTTTTCATCCATTTTCTACATGATGGTGCAACCTCTTATACCATGTCATTTAAATATTCAACTCACCACTTAAATGACCAAACCCCCAACTCAAGAATCAATTTAAACCCTAACCCGACCACCAAAATAGCGTTTTTAATGTTTATCTCTTCCTCCTCCTTATTTCTTCTAACCAACCCAATTTCATATATATTTCATTTATCTTATTTCTCTTTCTATTCTCTTAATTGGAAAAGTATAAAGATTCTTTACCGTTCAACAATGGCAATCCAAATCTTCACAAGAAAATCATAATTAAAAAGATCGATTAACACCATAATGAAGTTTTATGAATTGATATTCACTCCACATTAGGTACTCACACTACAAAAAAAGGGGAACCGGACCATAGCCCGGTCCTGTTCGTGCTTAAACTATTGTCGGTTCAGTTGAGCTTAGAAAATGGTTAAACCGGGAAAAACTGGTAAAACCGGTCGGTTCGTTCAAAGTGGTTTTCTGCGGTTTTCTACGGTTTTGTAACTACAAAACTACCTCATTTGTTTTATATTTATAATTCCTAATTAACCGTGGTTTTGGTGCAGTTATCGTAATACATTAATTTGTTTCTTCGTTTATCAAAAACATTAATTTAATCCCTATTAATATTTGCACCCCAAATTGTTTGGCTACCACTATCCATAAATGAAATCAAGATCCAAATCCCATAACCACCATCGATTATACATAAATCTTTAATTAACTCTTACGATTTATTATAGATGTGATATTTATGTAATATTCCCAGTTTCGGTTTTCAAACTTATCAAAATATTGTGTTCTAGTATTATTGGTGAAATTTGGTTACTATGTTATACAACCTAATTTATGCATATGAATTATAAACTTTGAATGATGAATGAATTATGGGTTATGCACTATGGATCATGATATTTTTGTGTTATATAGTGACTAGTTTTATTACCGGTTTTTATGGTCTGATTCCGATCGGACCTCAAACCCTTGAACCTTTCGCTGGAGCGGTTCAATGTCCGGTCCAGTCTTGACAACACTGGTATTTGCTACTGCAAATTACTACATAAAATAGTGATTGCTGTAGCAAACATCAACTATTTGCTACTGCATTTTCATGTCGTTGTAATTTTGCAGTAGCTAAAAACAAACTTTTTTGTAGTGTCACCATTATTGTTTATAAAGATCTCATCTAATAGGATGACGAACTTGGATCCATTTCTGACTTTAGTTCCCAAAAAATTTAAGGAATCTTAAACTAAACCAGTTGACTCGTAAACACACCATGTTTCACTTGAAGTGTTGAGAGTTTAGTTTTTCATTTGAATTTAGTAAGGGACATCGTGGCTGGGTTGAAATTATATTACGAGAAAGAAATAGATTGTAAATATTGCATCCGTTGAAGGGATAATCTATTAGTATGATTGGATGTGGAATTTTTTTTAATGATTTTGACGTTTCCAACAATGGTAAAACAACCACGAGATGCCTTCTTTTATAGTCCACAATTGCGATAGTCGACAATCCACACAATCTTCGATTATATGTGGGGTTGTATATGAGCCAAGCCGAGCCGAGCTTCAACCAAGCTCGGGCTCAGGCTCGTCTAAATTTTTTCTTGCTCGGGCTCTAGTTCAGGCTCATTACGAGCTCAGATGGGCTAGCTCGGGCTTGGCTCGTATACAGATTGACTGGGCTCGGGCTTGGCTTGGGATCGACTAGTTTACAATGTTAAACGAGCCTGGCTGGGATTTCACTCATTTATAATGCCAAACGAGCCAAATTCGAGTAAGACTCATTTACCATCGTAAAAAAGCCACACTCGGGATAAAAAATATTGAAAATAGAAGAAATTAAATATTCTACAAAAATACGATATAGGTGCTACAAAATATCAAAAATAGAAACAATCACAAATTCCAAGTCATATAAATGTTTCCAACGTGGCATCTTAAGCCGCTTGACCAAAAGTAACAATGTGTCAATCCTAATAAACCATTAAGTTATGAAAATGCCAATATGGAGAGCCTAAATCAAAACTTAATGAATATACGAAAGCCATATAGTGACTCACGTAGTGTGGTTTAGAGTAATTCTAGGCTATTAGCCATTTGGATAATTAGTAATTACTGTATTATTTCTTTTGTTTTGTATTAGTGTATTACGTACACTATTAGGGTTGATTATCTAATTATCATTTAGGAATTAGGATTAGTCGAGCGGACTCGTGAGTCTGACTTAACGAGTTGGATCACGAGCCTGCCGAGCCGACCAACATACTAGCTCGAGCTCGACTAATTTAGCGACGAGCCTATTCACGAACCAACTGGCTTACGACGAGCCGATCTCACGAACAAGCTTTTATAAAGAAAAAACCCCAGCCCCAGTCTGAGCTGGTTGCGAGCGGCTCGGCTCGTATACAACCCTAATTATATGATTTGTAGAACCCATCAACCTTCCATCTTAACACAAGTCGTTTAAGACAGTATTGTAAAATTCCACACAAGGGATCCAACCATTATCCATCCCCTAACTTTACAAAGTAATTTATAGAGTTCAAGTTGCAGGATAATAAAGATTTATAGTATTTCACTAAAGGAAATGAAGGAATAAGATGATAAAAGAAATATAGAGCTCGAACGGTGAAAGAAAATAAGGAGGAGGAAGAAAATGATGAACAAAATAAGGTGAGTTTGGTTGGTGGGTTATGATTTGGGTTTGTGATTTGGGATTGGTTAGCTAACTAACGAGATTGAGTTTTATATGACATTTTAGAAAAGTTG